>CAJUYH010001702.1:0-46425 GCA_910591685.1 Galerucella tenella
TACACGCAGAAGGTGATGCGAATGCTTTGGCTGATAATGGATTCCCGAAATCTATAATTCAGTGCTATGTAATAAAATGCTCTCGCACATAATTCAAATTGATTCATATCCAAAAATTAAAGTGAAAACACGAGAACTAAGCTGATTCAAACGTATTTGAAATAAACAAAATTAACCGATTATTCAGTCATCAGCAAATAAGTTTCAGAATCTGAAAAATTTCCCCCGCTATTTGGGTATTCTACTCAATTAGCATTCACTATAGTAATTCGTAACAAATCAAAAACACAAAATGAATAAATGAAACGAATTGAAATAAGTCCACGCAGACTCCAAGTGTTATCAACACAAATAGTCCAGGACCTAACGACACACTTTGCCAAGGTCACATTTCATACAACTTAATTTATCTTGCATTTTATATTTTTCTTTTAACATAATTAACAAATTTCTGTCCCGCTGATAACCCTGCAACAGTCAATTTTGGGTTTTTATAGCTTCTATATGGTCCAGATGCATCATAAAATCACATAGTACATTATTACCGACACCAGGCAATACGTATGATGAGAATGGCATTATACCGAATTCTACTTTATCGTCGTTATCATTATTCCCGTTGGAGATGTCACTTGAGTAGAGAAATTGTGACGAGTCAGTAGCTGACACCACGCCTCTACCAATGCAAAAAAGAACTCAATTGTATATATATGTATATATATAGCTACTCCTGTGCCGCCACAGCTCTGGCACTTTATCTTTATTTTTAATTTTCATTATAATAAATCTTGCACCGTTATATCAACTAACCCATTGCCTTTTCTCGTGTATAAATATTGTAATTCATTTGTGGTGAAATAAATTAACATAAATTAGTCCAAAATTTCTATTTGAATATAGCCACAAACATAACGTTGGTGGACGTGTGTAGTAATAGAAAAAAAGTGGGCACAATTAGTTGGTGTACTGCCCGTCGCAGCAGCACACGATGAATACTGCGCGATAAATTCCAATATATTTCGCAATACAAATACCAAAATATTCAAAATTGCCAGAAACTCCCCTGTATTTCTATATATATTTAAACAATAATAATATATCGTTGCATCGTACTTGAATACACACACTTATCTCTAAAATCATATTGATCAGCACAATGTAATTCTATCTATAATATAAATGTGCATTAATATATTACATAGTAATGTACACCTATACTACTTGAAAGTGATAAATACTACTTTGAAATAACATCGGTAACAACTCATTTACTAAATCTAAAACTATTGTTACGAATTCATTATTTAATAAATATATATCATCATAGATTTATTATTATTGATATTCATGCAATATTCATCTATTTGGTATTTTTCGGTCGCACCTAACCTCAATATAACAAACATTGTCATATTTTCGTTCATTCTCTATCTTCAATAAGTTACAATAATATTTAATCATTAAACGTTGACTTATCCAAAGACTTCTATAATGTCTAAAATGGCGATTGAGCCACCAAGTAATAATATAATAGCATAAATTATGTTTCTTTGAGTAGACTAATGAAAACCAAGTGGCCACACTCGCAATGGCCACCGATACACACACCCGTATATTCACACATTTAATCAAATTTTCTTCATATGCAACGTATACATATTATATTGTGATAATGTTGAAGGTGAATGTTACATACAACATGTTACTGTACAGTTTCTGCCATACAACAAATACAAACACAAATCGTCTATGTAGTAAATAGACTTAAAAGACTATACTGTAGCAAACTGTACTGTGTATAGAGCATATATATCTATACATATTTATCCCATTGTGCCGATCTTTTTCGCAATATTTATCATTGCACAGTCACAAACACAACTAAACACACGTCCAAGCCAAGTGAGTTTATACCGGAGAAAGGGACAAATATCATCAATACAGTCAGGTGGGATTTCTAGCTTATTTTTGTTTTAGTAGCTTTATTTTATTTTTTTTCTCGTATATTATCATCATAAATGCATTGTATAATTTTGGTGACACATTCTGACACATGTCTCATATAACATTATCTGACTCTCTAATATAACGAGACTTTCAATAACTATTTAAATTGTGTGTATTGAAATATATAATAATAGTGCTAAGAGTATTCATTCATTCAAGTAAGTATAATACAGGTGCATTGCTATTCTCTCAATGCACATTATTACAGTATTTGTTTTGTAAATATTTTTCAGTATAAATTATACTGATAAAAATCTCGTTAGAGTGTATGCATAATTACTAAGAGTGTTATTGATACATGACTGGAGAAAAGGCACATACAGAGACTGATATTGGTATGTGTAGTATAAATTTTTCTTTTCTTCAGATTTTCAATTTTATTTTATTGCGTTTAATCAATCGACACAACGTATTAATTATTTTTGTTTTTTTTTTTCACTCTAGATAGGATTTTGCCACGTAATTTTGTGTCATTAAAATCTCTATCACGTCGGTAGTAAAAGTCAAAATTTTATTATTAGCTCTTATCATTATTTTTATATCATATTAGAAAATGAAATGTGAACTTTTAATTGGATATATTGATATTGTTATATGAACTATTTTTATATTGTCGATTGAATAACAACAACATATATACATGTATTTCATTGTAAAACATACAAAAAAATGAAAAATAATACATA
Organism: Galerucella tenella; assembly: GCA_910591685.1. Classification (NCBI taxonomy): domain Eukaryota; kingdom Metazoa; phylum Arthropoda; class Insecta; order Coleoptera; family Chrysomelidae; genus Galerucella; species Galerucella tenella. Next base: position 2,694 of record CAJUYH010001702.1, read on the forward strand.
ATACTGTGTGATACTTGGCAAAAAATTATATAAGATTATGCAGTATTGAAGGTCGTACAATCAGACCGGTTTGTTTTTTTCTTCAAAAATTTCTCAATATCAATTCACTGTGTACAGCAGGTATTGATGTGTATAATCGCACAATATTAACGACTATGCACGAGAAAATATGCAGTTGATGTACAAAGTTCGATTAAAATGTGGATGTTATTGCCGTGATGATAAACTTTTAATTCTATCAAATTAAATAATCTTTTTTTTTTTTTCAACATTGATATGAAATCAATTGTGCTGATATTATGATTATTCAAGCAACTGCTCTTTATATTAATGTGTATACAATTGTTCAACAGGAATTATACTCTGCAATACACGATAGATCCAAGTACTATTATGTTTTTGGGAAATTTATTTTTCATTATTCATCGGCTAATTGAATTTGTTGGCCGATGGATATTTCTACTGGTAGCATATGTGACAGGTGCACCAGACATTACACCGCCAATTGAAAATGATATTATAATAATGCGCAGCTTAAATGAATTATCAATTATGATTCGTCAAAAAAAAGTGAGTTATTGATATTTTGCAAATAATCAGACACTCACAACTTATCATAATATATTTTCAATTAATTCAGATCAGCTCAGAGGACGCGGTGACAGCTTACATTGATAGGATAAAGCAAATTCAGCCAATTCTCAATTGCGTCGTTGAATATCGCTTTGATGCAGCGTTAAAAGAGGCGCGTGATTGTGACACAATATTAAATTCACCTGATGCACCATCGGCCGAATTTCTACAGAAAAATAAACCATTTTTCGGTGTACCGTTTACCACTAAAGTATGTATATCTAATATTAATTTTACTAATATACTGAAATTAATTTCAATGATTTACAATGTGGATGCTGTTATAGGACTGTATTGCGGTTAATGGAATGAAACAAACGGCTGGACTTGTGTCAAGACGAGAAATTCGATCTGACAAAGATGCCGAAGCTATTAAATTAATTAGACAAGCCGGCGCCATTCCACTGGCTACCACCAATGTATCCGAGTTGGCAATGTGGTGGGAATCAAGCAATTATTTGTACGGCACCACACGCAATCCTTACAATACTTGGTGAATATAAATAAAAATGATGAATAATAAATTAGTTGATAGTACTATTAAAAATATGATGACGGATATAATAAATTATTATACTAGGCACATCGTTGGTGGGTCTTCCGGTGGTGAAGGCTGTATTCAAGCTGCAGCCGGTGCGTGCTTTGGTATTGGATCTGATATTGGTGGATCAATTCGTATTCCGTCATTTTTTAATGGAATATTTGGACACAAACCGTCACGTGGCATTGTTTCAAATGATGGACAATATCCGTGCTGCAATACTGAGGACCAAAATCGTCTATTGGCAATTGGTCCAATGTGTCGTTATGCCACGGATTTAAAACCAATTTTGAAAGTTCTCGCTGGCGAGAACGTTTCAAAGTTGAAGCTTGATAACAAAGTTGATATCTCTAAACTCAAAGTAAGCCAAATTTATCACGTTTCTACTCTATTATTCATTATTATTATTATTATTATTATTGTTTTTTTGTTTTGGTTGTTTGAAAATATAGTTTTATTATATGGAAGATGATGGTGGACAATTTTTCGTGACACCTGTCTCGCGTGACATAAAAAACGCAATGAATAAAGTTATCTCTTATATTTCATGGAGCCACAAAGTGAAAGTTGAAAAAGTGAAGATAAAAAAATTGAAAAAAAGTCTTGCATTGTGGTTTGCCAATATGGCGTCGCCAAAGGGAAAAGATTTTGCATATGAATTGGCGGATCGAAAAGGACGTATCAATGTTTGGTGGGAGTTTATAAAATGGGCAACATCCACTGGCTCACACACTCTTATTGGACTTATTACTGCGACCTTTGAGATCTTTGGCATTCAATATGACAGTGAGATACGAACGAAATTGGTGCAAGAATCGCGTGATCTTTATCAAGAATTCCGAGTAAGTCACATCAATTACTCAATAATACTATCATTATTGACAATATTCTTTGTTTTTATTCGTCTATTATGATTGTTATAAATAGGATATGTTGGGTGAAGATGGCGTGTTTTTATATCCAACTCATCCAACGCCCGCGCCACTGCATCACGAGCCATTAATAAAGCCATTTAATTTTTCCTACACGGCAATAATAAATTGCTTGGGTTTACCCGCGACCGCATGCCCACTTGGATTTAGCAATGGTCTTCCAATAGGTATTCAAGTTGTAGCTGGTCTACATCAAGATCATTTAACATTAGCTGTTGCTGAAGAATTGGAGCGCAATTTTGGCGGATGGCAAGCCCCAGATATGAAAAATATTACATCAAATCCAAATCAATTAACAAATTCGAAAAATGAATGAAAAATATTTGTCTTCATACCGATTTTTGTTGTTGTTTCCACGACATAATAAACTCCTTCCGCGATTCTTCCACCGTGTGAATAATATTTTATTACTACTATTAATATATTTATAACTGAATAATGAATTGTGAAATTCTAGAACTGTTGATGGTTAATGAAAAAAAAAAAAAAAAAAACAATTTTTATACAACTCGTTTATTGTGCAAAATATGAGATTTCATCGTGAATATATATATGTATGAAGATATATGTGTATGTATACAAATATATAGTCTTATAAACTATTGTTCTTAAAAAACATGTGGTTTCATTATTGTTTATGCTTCTTTCCATAAATAAAGCATTGAATACATTTTGGAGAAATGAAAGAATATTTTTTTATGATATAATTTGGCCTTACATAATGGAAAAATTTATTTGTTAGGTATGCGATTTGTCCAGGTGAAAGTTAATTAAATAAAAAACATATGGATTAAGTTCAAACTTTCAGTTTATATAATGACTAAATATTTTATCTGCAATTATTAAATATTGCAAAAAGCGTATTATAGGTTATAATTTTTACCTGTAACACTCCAAAGTTATCACGAAGATTTTATTTCATTTTTTTTTAATCTTTCCTTTCTACTTTGGTTCATTATCAAACAAATGTTTTTGTAAAACCAAAATATATAAGTATTGTCATAGATAATATATTGTCATCACAGTAAAAATGTTGCTCGTAGTGAATTGCAAGAGCAAATGTGTTCTGATCATAATTCTTATGATTCAATTGTCATCAATTGTTTATAGTCTTTTTAATAATTTATTAATATATATTCAAATACATAAAATTAAGTTATGAGAGTTGTCTCTTCCGGCAGATTAACTTTTCCACTTTTAATTGTTATTTTTTCGACTTTTAAATTATCTAATGAATTGTCACGACTCTCTTCACTATCCAGTTGATTTGACACCATTTCAAATTCATTTGAAATCGCCTCGGACGTTATATCAGGATATTCAATATCGTCAGAATCAGATGTTTTACGTATTTGCTCCAGAATTTTTTCATTATCGCGATAAATTTTTACTTTACATGAATTTTCACTGTCTTGAATACTATGTGGATTTGTTTTCACGATATTTCTCGTACTCATTTTATTGCTATGAACTGTCGGCCAACGATTATTTACATTTTTCAGGTTTTCATTGTCAATAGTCGAATTTTTTCCCACTTTTTTTGTTCTATCAATCAATGGACTTTCTATTTTACTCGTATGCATATGGATTTCTTCAGCTTTATCTCCATTTGCTGTCATCTTTTTCCATACATCATTATTCTTTTGCTTCGACACTGTCTCACTCCGGTTATTTTCATTGTTTTCATGATTGATTACGTCTTTCCTTTCACCTTTTGTCACTTGTAAATTATTAGTTGACGATGCTTTTTCTACGATTTCTTTGTCCTCTTTCAATGCTGCATTCTCGGCCTCTTTCATCGCTGAATGAATCACCGGCTCGGCCCAGAGGCCTGGGTTGAAGGCCGGTCCCGTTCCTCCAAGCTCCGCCGGTAGAATGTCAGTTGGCAAGTGCTCATGCAAGGTACTCAGATTATTCCCATGAAGATAAATCTGATACAAAATGAAAAATGGGATAAAAAAATAAAATCTTTTTTTTTTACCTGCACAAAATCCCGAATGATCCATATTACACCATTATTTAAATGAAATAAATAATACAAAACTCTCACGAATATAAAACAAATAATACTACTTACACAAATATGTATTGATTTTTTGTCATGAAATTTTTTTTTATTTTTTATATAACCTCGGACCTCATTACCTTGTGACGTGTTTTATCGTCCAGGAAGGGTTTCACAAGTGCGAGGGTCGCTTGAACATAAAGTGGTGGAGAGAGGAAGTGAATGGCTTTAAATCTCGCCGGAAATCGTCCGCGAAGTGCAGCTATCAGGTTTCGTACAGCAGCTGCACCCAATGCACTGCCTTGTCGCAATGAAAATCCACTCCAATCCACCACAGCGACGAATCCACATTGCTAATTGACACAATATAAATAGACAACATTAAAAAATGCACAGACAACAAAATGTCACACTTTGCTCAATAATATTTACCTGCAAGTGGGAAATAAATAAAATACATACCTGATTACGGGGATCTTGAATTAGTGTTTCAAGAACAAGGAAGAGCGCACGTTGAACTGATAATCCTGGCACGGCAATTGGATCCCATTGCGACGCCAAAATTACCAGGACACATCGACCTTTTCTAAAAAGATAACACAAATTCAATATTGTATGCTGATTAAATAATATGTTTGACAAATACAAATAAAAATCCGTCAATTCTACAATATCTTTCTTATCATTATTCCATATGAAATGTTGAAATGTTGAAATGTAAATGAAGTAAAAATTGTCAATGCACAATTGAATATAATTAATACAAAATAAATGTGAAATAAAATTATTTCAATTCATTTATTAATTTATGCAATCGTTAGTATGTTAAACATTCATAGTAATAATAATTTATCAATGCACCTGTCACGCGCTGGTAGAACTCCAGGTATACCAGCTCTAAGTGCACGTTGCAGTGCTGGATCACGAGCAGTAAGATTACCAAAAATATCCTGACGATGTAATATTTGTGCTTGATATGCTGATATTAATGCTGCAGTCTGTTCACACCGATATTTCCGGGCCAACAGGAAACGTGTTATGTATTCATCGGTACAATGCTTCAGGTCTAATAAAAATAACGGGAGAAAATAGCACATACATATATATACATATAATAATTGTGCATCCTCCATAAGAAAAAAAAAAATAATAAAATAAAAAAGAATAAAAGAGATGAAAAAAAAAAAAACACATTGTTGTACACAGGATACGCAATCAACAACTCAATGAATGTGACTTGAATATCATTAAATCATTTCTATTATTCCAATATAAATATATTGTAACATTTTAATATTATTATTGATTATTATTTTGTTTATTACGTACCAACTGAAGGCATTCCACGTAGAATAGCCCGCACTGTCTTTATCGCCAATTTTTTATCCTTCATTTCCAATTTTCCCTCAGCTTCGTAAATACTTATTGCCAATTCATTACTTGTATGTCCACGCGTTGGGTTCCACATGTATTCACAATACTCTGACATTTTTTATTCGCCAATTCTACGAATATATATATATAATGAATTAATATTATTTTCAAAAAGAAAATTGAATAAAGGTTTTTTCAGTGAAATAAATTTAATATCACTGCATTATTTTTCAGAACTCGATGGTAGAATAAGAATTGATATTATTTAAATATATAAATATTCGAAAATGATTTATAAATGATATTGTAAGTACTCGATGAGAACTGTGGAAAAAGAAAAATGACGAAAAAACAATTTAATTTATTAATGTTGAAGTTGAGAGAACGAATGAAGAGCACAATGAGTATGAAACAATATTGGACACTAACTATAACACTGTTATACGAAATATCAATTTCTCGATAGTTGTATCTTATATGCGAGTTACAACTCTATTGCTCCCTATCAGAGATAGAGGTATCTTCATCAGCTGAGTCACCTCACTGTAAGTGGACACACTCAGCCACACACACACACACACACACACACCATATTACAACCAATAAGATGAAGAAACGTTTTGCTGGAAATATTTAACCGTTAGTTGCTCGCCTTTCTTTCATTCTCACTCGACCATTCAATGTTTCATAATTATTCTCACTATTACCCAGTTGCAACATTTCTATTTAGATTGTTTCAGTCTCATTATATCCATTACTATATTTTTATTTACCAATAGATTTATATATCTGTTTAGTATGGTATATGAACCACCGTCAATATACAGTTTTGTTAAAAATTCATGCCACTGGAATTATATCTATCTATAGTAGACATTGGAAAGTATCGAAGGAGCAAATAATAAAAGAAAAAAAAAAGAGAAAGCCTTGTATGGCGATATTGGAGTGGTACGAATAAAAAAAGAAAAAATAAAAAAATAAAAAGGAAAGAGCAGAACAGAATGGACACCACTTGTAGGGGATCCAGTCGAACATAGTGACTCACGTTCCACAACGCGAATATATATATTGCAAAACCACATGACCAGCTCCACCAACAAAACAACCAACAATCAACCAACATTTCTATGTATACTTTATAATGAATTGTCACTATATCCAGTGACACTATTGCATAATATTACCTGTATCTATTTGTTCTAAATTTAATCTTATCAAAGCTGATATTTAGACAAAACAAAATGAAATAATAGAGACTGGATAAAATAATTTTGTGGACAATTATTGTCCAGTATTATTAAGTAATAAAAATAGAAGTAAATTAATATTGTTGCAATTGGATTTAAATAAATGAAGAAAAAATTATTCGAGAGATGGTGATAATTTTTACTCATCATATTGGCAAATAGTTTTGAAACAAATGCGAAAGTATATTTGGTGTTGGTAAATAGACCGGAAGTGTAGCAATATTATCGTCAAGTCCTACAAATATTACAGCTATTTGTTACATATATATATATATATATATAATATTTATGTACATCTGCAAGGTTATTGACATTGGTTAGTAGTGTAAAGACATTTTCTCTGACTCACCGCGTCAATTCCTCCGTATATATGTTAATTTAACTTATTTATTTAACAATTATTCATTATATGCGTATGTAAGGGAAAAAAAAAGAGAAAAAAATTAAAAAATAAGAGTGAAAATCGCGACGTTTTGTCAGACATTTTTAATAATAAAAATACAATTTGTCACATTCTTCTCTGTGATAATATTTAGTGATATATATCTATACCATATTGATTTTGTTTTGAGTGAAGAAAAATAAAATGATTATAAAATATTGTGAGTCATCCATTACCACTTGAATGATGTGACGATAAACTATTGAACAGGATATATATATATATATAAGGATTCATTGTGGTATCGCGAATCATGCATGCATAACGAAAAAAATATATAAAACTTTTGTCGTGTGTGAAAAGACCTTGGACAAAAGTGAAGGCTGAATAACCGCGAGAACATGTGCAATACATCAAGTTTAAAATTCACCTGATGTACAGTACCAATACATTAATATTTCAATTCATTTTATATATCCAATTATTCATTCACTATTTTTCTTTTAGCTTTTCAACTAAAAATACAAAATCGTAATATAAAATTATTCGTATTATCGCAATCATTAGAATCAATGTTAACAAATATAATGAAACATTCAATTGTTCAAATAATTGCCGCGCAAAAATGTTAATAAACATTCTACCGAATAAATAAATTGGGCTATATAAATTTTATTTACATTTTATTTATATTGCCAATCATTTTAATTTTCAACCACGCGACACTTTTATTAAATTTAATTTACCAATTTAATCAAATAATAATGAATTGAATTATAATTAAAAAAACACGAGCGAATAATTTTAAAATAATAGAAATAATGATAGAAATAAAAACTTACATTGGGTTCTTGGTGAAATATAATTAATCACTGTCTCCTACAAAAATTGTAATAATCACAAAAGAATAATGATTAATAGTTAATAATAACAAATCACGAGACTTGAGAGCAAATATGTTAAAATAATAATAAAAAAAAAGCAAATAAGTAAAAAGAGAAGTAAAGAAAACACTGACACGTCAAATTGTGATACACATTGATATCAATTATAAGTTAGTGTGTATGTGAGGATATTACAATTGCGTTATATCAAGCAGAAAACATGCACGCACGAGTGTGAGCTCACGGCAACTGATTCGCATCATGTATCGCTTCAACGCAACTGTTTCTTCACTGGCCAGCCATGTTATGACGTGTGTATAGACTCTGTTAAATGGCAATACACGAACATGTATACATGGATCCAATGTATATGCATGCACACCAACACAATACACAATCATAAGTCAAGCCTGTACTCTTTCTTTCTCCTTCATCGTTGTATTGTAGCGATGACCAACCTGTTGTTTACAGTACAAAATAATTTAACAATCCATTGTTACTCCTCCGCTACATCATCTCAAATATTTATCATTTTAATTGTATATTCTATTGTGTTTCATAAAATTAATCAAAATATATATATAAATATCTTGTAGCAAATACAGTAAATAAATACTTATTCATACTTCAGTGTACGATCGAATTTATGATGTGGTCGATAATGCAGAGTTTGATTCGAATTTTTATGTAAATATAATTAATTTAGTGAGTGGATCGGTAATAACTGATGAATTTGAAACCTTGATTTTGATTGAAGTGGTTTTTCTTCTTTTTTTTTTCTTTGAGTTGGTCCAGTAATGATAGATTCCATTTTACCTTTTTTTTCTTTCAATTTATAAATAGTAGTTTTGCTATTGTGTCGTTGGTTCTAGTTATATTTTTCATCGCTGACGTGTTGACTGTCATGATGTTAGTTGAACGTAATATAAAAACACCTGTAAATTATTATTGTTCATCTGGAAAAAATGATAAAATTGATAAATTTCCAAAGTTGAAAAAGACGGCCATGTTTGAATAAATGTATCTGCTCGTATGTAAACTTCGAGAAAACAATTGATTAATACAGATGTTTGATAGTATAATTGAATGTCTATAAAGTATACGAATGTCTGCAAATTGATATAATTATTCTGGTGTGTGAATGATGGACAATCACATTTAGTGTAACTAACTGGAGAGCTAACGGACTTTCAATCGAGCAATAAACTTAAAAAGTTTCGCACAACTTAGTAGTTCCATGTACTATCGCCAGAGTCCGCGACTTCTCGACTACCACATCAAGATTTAATTCAATTTTAGGTTAAACATGTAAAAACATGAGCGTTGCCAGCCCGACGAATATCATTCCCTGAGAATAACGTCATATGACGGTAAGTGATTTTTTTTTTTTTTTTCATATCTTTTATTTTTTGTTTCCCATTTGAAATGTCGATAAATTCCGGCTGCACTTTAATAAATTGATACTCCTTTCGTAGAAAATGAATTTATAATATTTTTTTTTATAATTCAACATATGAAAAGTTCAAGGTTAACAACAGCATTCAACAGCAATATTTTTTTTATATTGGAAATAAATCAGGTATGAGTCGTTAATTTGTAAAATACTTATAAGTCAATCAATAAATAGATGTATTATACATTTTTTTCTCTTTCATTCAATTGTAGGAAAAATTGCGTTTGAATTGATAATAATAAATCAAATAAAATCAATTAACAATACTTGAGATTTCATATAAACAGTAGAGATAATTATTAAAATTATTTTAATACATTTATTGACATAAATTATAATAGTAAAATATTCAATTGTTTAACCATTGTCAACATGCGTATTTATTACTCAATAATACAACATTTCGTGACATCTCCATCCAAATATTCATCTTTTTTTCATCTATTTATTTTTTTTTATCTACTTGTTATGTCCTAACAGAATATTTCTTTGCTAAATAAATTCTTTGCCATAAGATGGAATAGCATCTCTGCCCTTTGCCCTTTGTCTAATATCTAAGTGAATTCTCTCTCTTGAATATAAATATTATATCAAGTATGATATAACAAATTCGAATGTATTTATTGCCATTTATATACATATACATACATATATACACATATACATACATACATTATATATTTGTTTTTACAGTGCGCACGATTCTGAACAGAATTATCGACGTGACCCCATTCAACCCTTCAAGTACTGTCTCGTGCGAATTTTTACATATTTCAAGCAAATTCACGCAAAAAAATTAGTCTACATGTTTTTTGATCAATGAAAAAACAATAATAAATGATGAAAAGTAAAAAAAAATTGCAACATATACAATGTTAATTTGTATTGCTTGAAACGATCAATCATACAATAACACCTGACTTACAATATTTACAAATAATTCTTATCCCAGATGTATATTACATTTCTTCACGTATATATTAAAAAAAATTCTCCATTGCTCAACCACAACACCTACATTTATATACGAAAAAAAAAAAAAAAAAATTAAACAGTCATCACTTCAAGTCTCTGATTTCAATATTCACAATATTATTCTTACATATTTGTGTTTGGCATTTGGCCGTTCATTATAAAACAATAGCATTAAAATTATTATTTTTTTTTTTTTTCTAGTTGTATTATTTCAATTATAACAATGTTCAATGTTTAATTTTTTCCTGTTATGTATATACATAACCGTAGAAATTGATGAGAGACAGAATGGTCGAATGATGATAACACGGAACACCCGGGAGCAAGAAAAAACAACGACAATGACGATAAGATCCAGTCATTCATCATTATTTTACTTACCAACGAAGTTGTAATCAAAGTCAGTTGTCGCTTGGCTTTCCAACGAATCGGTTGTGTCCCTCAACATCAAATTTCTATGCAGCACATTCCATCCATTGACCTTATTAAGCTTCAAGTCCACGGCCACATTCAAAAGGTATTGATTCAATTAATTATTTATCATCATCACTATTATTACTACTATTTTCACTACTGTTATTATTAATATTATTATTATCTTCACATTAACTTTTTTTTCCCAATTTCGTTGATGTATATACTCACAATATTGCACCAAAAGTTGACTGGATGTAAGAGAAAAAAGAAAAAATAATCAAAATTGCTCAACAAAAATATTTCGCCATCGAATAATTATTCTTGACATTTAAAAATAAATATAAATACAGTCATTAAATTGTACATTATAATACATTGTTACAATGCTGAACAAACATAATTATATATATATATATATATATATATAAATTGCAGATAGCAAAAAATAATTGAATTCAAAGACGAAATCTTTACAATTTCAAATAATAATTAATATGTATTACAATTAATTCCGATGACTAATTAAATAATTTGAATAATCATGTTTAAAAATATCCATCGATCATAATGATTGATGCAATTAGATATATATATATCGAATTTGTCATTATTTATAATTATCTTATTTATACATACATATATAAAAAAAAATACATTTGATAAGATAGTGTAATATGTGTAAAACTCTTGGGCTGACCTGTACTTAACTGATACACGATATATCGAATCCAAACTGTCGATGAATGTCTGAAGCAGACAAGTACATACACACACACATATATACATACATCGAGAGTGTGAGAGAGAGAGCACTAGTATACCAGTTGATATAGATAATGTACACGTGAGTATAAAAACAAAATGTAACGGTGAATTTATAGTCGCCGGAAATCGAATTCCGTCTCACTCTGTATATGAAATGGCAGTGCACACTGAGGCTTTGTCATTACGTATAGATGTATGTTTTACTGTCTACATAATTGAAACATGCGTGTTTGACGTAAGTATAATGAAGCGGGTGATCAGAGTGAGTGAGGAAACCGGTTTCACTGCATGAAGGTCATTTCTGAGCCTTCAAAAAGCTCACTTAGCTATTGCATACCCACATGTTTTATATATTATTGTGTATTGTGTATGAAGACGTAACGTGTTGATCTAGTTCAGTATTGGATGTGATTGAATATTGATCGGTAATACAACAGCATTTTACTATTTTCATTTAATAATCAATTGATGAAATTATATTTTTGTATTTGATATACACTGTTTATATTTCATTTGTATTTTTCTGTGTATGTTTTATTTTATTTATTGAGTGTTATATTCAACAGTTGATTAATTTATGTAGTGGATTTTTTTTTTTTTAATAATAAATAAATTATTTCAGAATTAAAATGTCGTCACCAATGGGATTGGTGCACCTTGTGATATTTGCAATGTACGCATTCACACTCTATATTGCATTTTATGAGCTCAAACTGCCAATGATTGATAAAAAATTTGAGGGCTTCAATCCGGGTCAATTCAAATACTTGACCGTGTGGGGAGTGGTATGTATATATATATTTATTTATCTATCTATCTATAATTACAATCACTTTCTCTTGTGCTTCAATTTATTTTATACGCTCTATCATCATTAATCATCATTATCATCATTATATTATCACAGTGAATATATCCTTTTGTTTTTTTTTTTTTTCATTTTCCTTGATAAATATCTGTCAATAATTTGCATCTACTTGACATGAGAATTATACAATTGCACATTGGAACATGATATTTAAAATTGAATTTTACAAATAGAAAGATCTTTATTTTTTTTTCTTTTTTCCTTCTCTTTCCACGCAAATTTTTTTTATTTTTGTATTGAATATTAAATTGTTTGATTATACATTCAAAATTTGCAATCAATTATTTCAACGATATATAAATTATTCAACACTAATTGGCGAGATGACGTATTATTATATCGCATATATATGCACGATTACACATTTAATATTTATTTATTTATTTATTTTTTATCTCTTTTTATTCTTTTATGAACTGTATTTATCTTCCCCTTTATTTTCCTATGTTCTTCGCATCATATAGCTATTATGCATCAAGACATAAGCAGTGTTATGCAACAACCAATTCAATTACATTGTATAACTCGTAATAACTATCGGTTGAATGACTGTCGGTTTTGCTTTTTTTATAATATGCATTTTATCGAGGGCGATATAGATTACAATTTTTTATTTTTTACACGCGCCAGCTATTTTTATTGCTAAAATATATATCATACTATCATAATATTATATCTTTGCATTGTTCACTATGTAATGTTACACGATACATAAATATAATTCATGTAAATATGGATTTGATTGTTTGAATTTGTCGGCAAAATAAAATTTTAATGCTGCAATTGTTTACTAATCGATTTGAATTTTATTCACTACATCAAATTTTAATTATCCATGCATTATAAAAATCACTCAATTAACACTGGAGTTCTATTAAAAATATGCAAATGCTATCAACTACTATCAACCATAGTATCTACTAAAAATATATATATATATATATATACACAGAACTATCTGAATGAGATATCGCAATGTGACGTGATATCATTAAAATAATCAGCAACGATAAAAATTTTACGTATATTGTGTATACTTAGATTTGAATATCTTAATACACTTTGGCGAATGACAAATTAATTGAACGTGATTAAAATCATATCAATTAATCATTATTTACACATCTATATACAGAAAGAATTGGTGGTGATTCATCATAAAGGAAATTATTATTTTTATCTTCCTCATAATTTCGTCAGTTTATTTTCTTCCTCTTTTTTTTTTTTTTCACTTTTTCAAATTGGTCATAGGACAATACCACTCCTTATCCGTTTGCACACATGTATTTCAACTTATTCGTTGAAATATTCGTCTTGTCTACATCCTCCCACTTTTTATCCCCGCGCTCGCTCTTGCGCCACAGTCACTATATGTACAATTTCTTCTCTGTACACTAGGCGCATTCGTCAGTAAACTTCCAAGTGCGTCTAGGCACAGAAGGTCCCCACACACACACACATATATATATACACACGCTCGCACGCACGTTATAAAATAATTTTATCATACTTGATTGCATCATGTAATAAATGAATCAAATTTAAGGTTGACAATATATTAAATAAATAAATATATTTTCATGTTTATCAATGAAAAATAATGCACACGGCTTATTGTACAACAAAGAAGTAAATAGTGACAATCCAATTGTTAACTTTTTCATGGTGTGTGCATGTGTGTGTGTGTGTGTGTGTGGATACGTGTGTGCTGTATGTGCGGGCATTGAAAAGAAATAAAAACGAAATTGGAGTAGGCATCATCTGCATCATAGCAGCGATAAAAATACAACGTGTGTGCTATATATATTTTTGTTCTACATAAACGTGTGCGGTAGAATTGTTACATACTCAATGTATTAAATTTATCGATTAACTCGTACATAATTGACAATTAACATTTAGAAAATTAATGCTTAATTCACAATTATTTCTTGGAACATAGAAGAAAAAATTCAATTACGGCTTGTCATTCATAAATAGCGATATTGTATTAAATCGTCGGTATTTTGTGATAAGGTTATGTGCGTGTGAATGACACAAGAACAATTAGTATGGAAACATGTAAATATCATTATATATATATATATAGATATCCATATGTTATATAAAAATATATTGTTGTATTTCGTGGATTCGATACAGTGAAACGTAGACGCTCCGATTTTGTAAATTCACTATTTTGCATTTTAATAATGACATTTTAATAATGTAATGAAAGGTGAAAAAAAAATATAAATTAAAACTTGGAGAGTTATTATGAAAGTATATATAATACATATAGAATTGCGGTGAAGCATAGCAAATATATATATATATATATATATATGTCATGTTGTGAAGGATATTATTCTATACGTAATCAACTTGATAAAATTGTGCTTTCTACAAAAAGATGAAGTAATTCGAATGATTGAAGTTGTGTGAATGCGTATGTAGGTATGTGGTCTTGTGTATTTGCATGTGCTCTCGTCATTTTAATTCTACAATCAAGTCACTTTCGCGGATATAAAGAACATGCATACGCATTTACGTGACTGGATTGTGGTATGAATAGAAAAAAATGTATATCTCTTATTCGTTGAATACTTTTATATGTATGATGTTAATTTAAATAATTATTTTTTTTTTATATTTATTAATGACAACTCACAAATGCATAAACACTTAATATAAATTGCAGTTAGCCTAACCTGCATAAAACTCGCGGTTGTTGTTCTTTTATTTATTTATTTTTTTTTTTTCTTAATTTTAAATACTCAATTTTAAATGTCCATTCGTTAATGACAGTTTGTCGCATTAGTTGCATCATTTCACCACATAAAATTGTCTGCTTTTGTTAGATGGATATAACTATATAGGAATTAAATGAGGAAAAGAAAAAAAAAAAAAAAAAAGGAGAGAAAAATTGCGAGGAGAAAATGAAAATAAATTTGGAAGAGCTTTCATTCTACGGTTAATTACGCAAAGGTGAATTTATTTTTATTTCAAAGCTTCCTTAATAGCTTCCATCGTAACTATGTATGCACGTATGTATGTATGTATGTATGTATGTATATGTGCATGTAGATATAATCGATTCTGACGGAAGCCAGCTCGATAAGTTTAGAAAGTAACTGGCGTAAGTGAAGCCAACGACCGTCGCTCACCGGGAAATCAATCTCTATATAAATATACTCAATCGTATACACATTTATTTGTCGCTTTTTTTTTCATCTTTTTTCTATCGCAAATTTTCCTCTTTTATTATTGTACAATGAAAAATCGGAGCGTCATAAGACCTATTTATTTTTTGCTCTTCATAACTGTTTGCGAATTGAATTGAAAATGGAATTGTGGAGAATTATTGGATTGTCAATTGCAGAGAAGGTGAAATAAACAGAAATTGGCGGTGAAAAGTATTTGGCAATTGAAGAGATTTAAATAAGGGATTGAAGATGCGTGAAGTCCTGCTGATTGGATTCCATGCAATTGCCTTTGTGCAATTTGCATTCTCTGTTTATTATGATTACACATTCACCATCGTACCAGGAGACGTCACCAATGTTCATGGGGCATACGGCGGAAAATTTAAATTTCTCACATTTTGGGACGCGGTTCGTATCATTATCCCATAATATATATATATATATGTACAATCATTAATTCGATATCATTCAACAACAGCCGTAAAGAAAAAGAAAAAAAAAACAAATAATAATCAATAATACATAGATAGAATGAATACAAAAGTGACCGTCGAAATAGAGTCACTATCTCAAATAAATTCAAGTCACAATAATCGATTTAATCAATTAAAAATAATAGACATTGAATGAATATTATTTTTATATATTTCTACCTTTGGGGGTGGAAAATTGATTGCAATATAGCAGAAAAAAAAAAAAGAAAAGAGAAATAGAAACCACATTTGAATTGACCCTGTAATTGCTTAAAACAGAGGGAGAATATTCATTGGTAATAAAAAAAAAAAAAAAAAAAAGAATGGAACAAGAAAAGAAAAAAATGAGTCAATTGACATTTACATAACCACACATATATACACAAAATATTACAAAGTTGTACATTAATATTTATGCTTATTCAAATATCTCCACTCGCACTCGTTTAATATATTCACTTTGCTTAATTATTAATTCATATGAGAACATTGACCGAGAATTATTAAATATTTATGCTACCTCAATTTTCATGGGTATTAAATTTAAAAATAATTAAATGCTTTTCATTACACAGCTATTTCAGTGTCCTTGAAATTTTCATTAAAATTAACATTCTCCAAAGGTTGTTGCATAATTCATTATCATTGCAGACATAATATTATTTCATAATGATAAACAAAAACTTATTTCACGTATATATTTTGCAATTGAATACGCAAGTGCTCGCGTGTCGAAAGTCACTTGATGTCATCTCGTCAAGTACTACAGTATGATGAGTGTGAATGCATGTTAGTGAACTCAAGTGACTAATTTATATATCATGCCTGCCAATTGACTGCCACCTAATTATTTCCATCCCGTTTATCCTATTTAAAATGATAAAAACAAATTATAATCTTACATAGCTGTATTATTAAAAATATATATTTATTTTTTATATTCTCCCTTAAAATCAGTAAAAAAAAAAATTTACTATGAACAATTTCTCTCATTATATTCTTAGATAATACAGGCGATATTTTTTCTCCTCTGTCTATTGAATGATTTTTATGGCACTAATAAAATTGCACCGAAGAAGGCGCCAATCTTCCGACGTATCAAAGATTATTTTCACGCAACCTACAGTTTTCCCCTCGCAATGGTAAGAGACAATAATTTAACCTCTAATAAACGTTTTAAATTACCGTGAATATTACAACGAAGAATTTCTATTGCAGTTTGTGGGCGTAACGTTTTGGGGTTTAATGGCTGTTGATCGTGAATTAGTATTACCAAAAGCATTGGATCCATATTTTCCATGGTGGTTAAATCATTTAATGCACACAATGATTATGGTGACAACGGTAATTGAAATGTTTGCTGCACCTCGACAATATCCCAAGAGAAAAAATGGTTTAATTGGACTCTATTTATTAATGCTATCGTATTTAATTTGGTGAGCTATTTATTTCAATTGTTTTTTTTTTCATATTCTATATTCATATTATTGGTATATTTTAATTTTACTTGTCATATTTTATGTTTAAATGTTTTAGGATACATGTGATTTATTATAAAAGCAACGTTTGGGTCTATCCAGTGATGGAGGTGCTGTCATTGCCATTGAGAATTACATTTTTTGTTTTGCTATTCGCATTCAGTGGATTTCTCTATTATGCTGGCGAAGTTTTTGATCATCTTGTTTGGGGTAACGAACAATTTAAACATGAAAAAAATTCATTGAAATCCAAATAGCCCTCCTCCATTATTTGTCACGAATAAGTGACGGCAAAATATAGTGGTGCCTTGATGGGTGGTGGTAGTGATAATGCTGATTGTGTTAGTGGTGGTGAATACAAAAACAATTTTCCAAATTCGTATTTGGTGAATTGTTTTTATATTGTGCATGTTTTTCTCCTCTCTTAAAATTTCACTTTTGGATATTCTTTTGATCGATTGGCTGTTAGCAACTGTTTATTGCTTTATTCTTTTTTTTTTTAACAAGAAGCAACGTAGACGTTTTGATCGATTCGGTGGGAGGTTTTTGGAATTTATTTACTCGAAATAAAAGATGATTATTTACATGGGATATAGGAAAACGAAAGCTCGCTGAAAGTATTGGTGAGGAGTCAAAGACATAAGCGCAGAAAACAAGCAAGAGGAGTTCCAAAGTTCCAACGACAGGAATTCATATATAATAATTGCTATTAATATGTGGAGAAGAAAATAAAAAAGAAAGACACATTGAATCAAATAAGAAGCTGAGATATTGAGAAGATAAATTGATTTACACCGGCGTGAATCATGAGATTGCAAATTTTTTATTAAGGCTGCTCATTATTATTATCATTATCACAAAATATATATAAATTGTATTATAAAGTCCTGAAAATAATCTGGTGATTTTATTGCTAAATGGACGAGTTTATCAATTTGTTCAAAGTATTTTTACTTATTTCAATGCAATTAATTATTTACTAGTTTTTCTGTGGTGTTTATTCATGGTTTTAAATGAGCATCTTATATTTTTCTTTAATATTTCTAGTACAATAATAATATTATCAAATTTTTAAATAATTTCTATCGAAATTATATACACGTGATTTAATTCTCAATTTTTGTTGTGTATAAATATATTTTGTCGTTAGATATAATATCAAAATTAAAAGTTTACATTTAATTATTGAAATCTGTCAGTAAATACCAAAATTTTGGCAGAAATAGCTCAAATATATAGACCTACATATATAAATAATTTGTATATATTACATACATTATACAAAATATTGTGTTTCAAAAGATTTTCTTTACATCTTTAGATGTAAAAAAACAGACAATGAAAAAGAAAAAGAAATACCTTTTACCTTATTTTGCCTCATTGAATTTTTTTTCTTGTTTCTCGTAGACTATCACAATTATTTTTTTGTAGTTTGTCAGTATGGTGGATCTATTGTCAAATAAATTTTCCTGCCATAAAAACTATTGCAGTGTAATATTTGCATGTTTCCATTACAATTTAACTTTTTTTAATTTTATTATGAAGAATTTATCGCCGTGCTTTATTTATCACCAATCTCTTGTCGTTGAATTGAGAAATTTCACCAAAATACACATCAGTTTTTCAAAATCAATGATTGTCTAATAATAAAATTTATCTGGCCGATTAATTGGAGATTTTTCACTGAATTTTGCTTTCAGGTACTATTAAACAAACATCAAATGTGGCTCCTAAAAAGAAGAAATCCAAATAAACGTGCGAAGATAGAAAATGTCACTCGCTGTTCTGCAATTGTTGAATGATTATAAGCCGTTATTGTTTTTATTTTTCAATTTATCAAACCCCATATGTTGAAACCATGTAGTTGTATACAAATATTTTTTTTATATTCCGATATAAGCAATTTATCAGTTTAATTGATGATCAAATTTTTTTGTAATAATTTTTACCATAATTATAAAAAGTAGCGAGATTTTTTTTATGTGAATAAATATAAGTGAAATATCTGAATTAAATCCTCGGATTAACAGTCTAGAGCAGACAAATAAAAGATAAACGTAGAAATATTTGGCAATGAGATATCTTGAATGAAAAATAAAATAAATCGTTGCCTTAGTTAGATTGTACGGCGATGTGTTCAGAATGAACGAATGTGATGGTTTTGTACACAATAAACAAAATATATATTAGTGTTTGGGGGCCTAAATCCGATATATTACCACGTAATATTATGTCTAGAAGATAGAAATAGAAAAATCAATTGCTGTATCCGAAAATTATGCATACATGGATATATTGTTTTCTATAATATATCAATTACATATTTTGAATATATTTGTAAAGGACAAGAACAATAAAATAAAATTCGGGAATACTTTTTTTGTTGGCGCCAACATAGTTATAAATGTAATGATATTATCAACGTGGAAAATAGAAGCCATTTTGTTATGTAATAAATTGAAATTTTACGCAAGCATTTATAGTATAAAAATAAAAATTTCAAACATATGTAACTTCGCATTTTCAATATTTGTTTCAATATAAAATATATTTAGAACAAAAGAAAAAAAATATTGCGAGTTACAATTAATAAAAGCTGCATTACACATACACATATTCAGTTCAATATATAAATCATTGACAATAATAATACAACGGTAATAATACCTAGGAATATCAATGAAAATAATGAAAAAATAAACATAAATAAGAGAAAGAGATTCCTCAATTTTGAATAGCAACATACCAATATTATCAGATGAATACAATATAATAAAAAAATTAACGGTAACCGTAGGAGAATCATTTGTAATAGTGAATGTTATATTATTGTTATCTATTTCGCTCGTTGTCAATACAAAAAAAAGTACAAAACATCTGTTCCACTGTTTCAATTAAAGATATCAAAAATACTAAAAATAAATTTTGCAGTTATTGATTTGATATTTTGAAAAATACCCTATACGAATTGATGTATTCAATATATCGATTAATTTTAATATAATCCATTACACTATATTGCAATAAACATGATATTAACTAATTAATAAACATTAAGTACAAAAAGTATAAAATATATATATATATAAAAAGAGAGAGATGAGAGAGAAGGGACATATATGTCCCTTGATAAAATCAAGAAGTGAACAACATAAAATCAAACATTCTTTTGATTATTTATTCTTTCACTGCGTCGTCCATTTTTTGACAATTTCGTTGGATTATTTGGACTAGTTATTACTTTACCATCTGCTTTTCGATTATTACGATTATTTGTTTTATCCAATTTCGGTGATATTTGCGTACCTTTCGATGTACAATTACGACTATTGATTATTTCATCAATGCTCTGCTTCAATTCCTCCATTTCAAGGACATCAAGCGGCAATGACGTTTGAGTTGCCATTTCACGCGCACTTGATTGTCCATCAGACTGCATAATTCTCGATAATTCTGGACAATATGAAGTTAAACTCGACGCTAAATCACCTATACCAACTTTTTTATATGTCCCATTATCATTATCACTATCAACGTGTGAATTTTTCGATTCCTTCAATAAATGTTTCAATACTGTCTCGTCTTCAATCAAAAATTTACCCTTTCGTACATCACGATTCGAATAACTCTTATTACTTTTGTCACTGGTCTTACTGCGGCTTCGCTCTTGTGTCTCCTGAATTCCCAACATTTTCGTTTCTTCATCGGGTTCACTCTCATCACTATCACCACTGTCATGATCATCTTTTTCCACATTATTCGCTTCAATATCAACATTTTTATCGGCATTAACACGATCAACTTTCTCCTCACTGCTTAAATTTTCATCACTATCACTTCGATTTGGAAATAAAAATGGAAGTAACATTTCTACATTTTTTCCGTCAATTATTTTTGTATTAAAAAATCCACCATCCAAACCCGCCGTGGCCGATCGTCGTTTCATATTTGGCACTTGTGGCATATTCGGCGCACCACCAATTGACAATGCCGATAAAATTTGTGCGCCAAGTTGGCTCTCTTGCGATGTTGTACTGCCACGACGGAATAATGGACCAACTTTGGTCGATCGTGATTTACCAAAGTCCCTTCGACGTTTCCCCCGTCGACTTCGTGATCCTGAACTAAATCCCATTTTTCGCGTTGCCTTCATTTCACACATTGAAATATGTGAATATTGTGAGTCGGCCGAATTGCGACGTGATCGTACAGTAACCCTTTGCACACTCAAACTCTGTACACTCAATTGTGAGTCGGCGGAATTTCTGCGATTACTCGAAATTGACGCGGCATTGCCGCCTACTAAAGCACCGCGGCGCGTTACAAATTTTGGTAGCGCTGCAGCCCATGTTGAACTGAAGTCTTGTGATGCAACAGAATTGAGATCAAAATTAAGACCCACTGGATCCTCGTGTGTATTGTGAAAGCTTATTGATAAACGTCCGGCGTGATTGAAAGTCTTTCTTTTTGCAAATGCTTGAGCAATTACTTTGTGCTTCTTTAATTTCACTGGTTCTTCACGTTCACAATTGAATGTTCTAAAATGTATCAATGCAACAATTAAGTGACATTCACGACGATTTATGAGGATTTGTGCGGGATAAATTTGAATTAATTTTTACCGTCGAAGAAAACGAGTCCAAGTGTCAACTGTAGAGCTTGTCCATACCCACAATGACATCAATACACCAGCGAGGAATGGTGATAGCAAATGCAACTGCAATTTTGTTACACTGGGTCTGTATTCCATTTTACATTCAGCATTGTCTGAATACTTAGTTATAATCGAACATCTGTAAATTGAATCATTACATGCATTGTAGTACTGTTTCTTATTAAAAGTTACACTTAATCAACTTACGTCATATAATTTTTAAAACTCTCACGCCACTTCCAGGAATTACGAAATTCGTATATGTGACAATAAAACGTAATAATTATTGCCAAGAATGTGAAGACAGAAAAACATCCCATTCTTATAATTGTACCGCGAATTTTTGCACTTGCTCTCTCTGATATTATTTCTTGGCTACTTATTTTCAGACGAATTAACGTTGTTAGTCCTGAAATAAATATTTCATTAAATATATTGACATTTAATATATATTGTCAATGTGAAATATTATTTTTTCATCTTTATTCCGCAACTTACAATCAATTATTTCATCCGGTGCGTTAATAAAAACATCGTAACATGAATATTATGCATTTAAAATGATCATACAAAATTATAATTGATACATACCTCTAGATAAAAAATATCCACCGACAATAAGTCCGGTCAAAACAGGACCAAGTAAAAATCCAGCTCTCACCCAATGATTTGTGTATCCAACAAAACAAATGCCAGTAACACTATTACCATCAACTTCGCCCAATGCAATTATTGTAACGGTCAATACCAGGGGAAAGCACCAGGCAATCAAATGAAAATATGCCCCTTTCTTATCAATTTTATCCTGAATTTTTCCAAGCGCTTGAAAACTCATGTGCCAGGCATACGTGAGAATTACAAACCAAGCCATCGCCGCCATTAATGAATAATAAATTAATACAAAAACAACTACACATGATAAACTCCCACCACTAAAATAATAAAATAATTAAATTATTATTGATTATTCGTCTATTGATATTTTATAAGCTCATAAGCCAATCAATGTAAATCCTTTTTTTTTCCTTTAAATTGCGTTCATTATGTATTATTAAATTAGTTATTGGTGTTTTGTTTTTTTTTCTTGTACTTAGATGTTTAATTATGTTATCGTTGAATAAGAATGCAATCACCAAAATTCCGTGAATTGTCATTTACGGTGATTAATTTGGTAAGAACCTAATTTATTTCATTTGTTGTGCAAGTTACTTACAGTGATTGTCTTCTGAGTCTACCATTTCAAAGTGGAAAAAAAAAATAAAAATAATTTACCTCGGTTCACTCATTCTCAATGTTCCATCTTTGCGACAAACAATTGACTCTCTATTACCCGATGTAAATTGCGCCAACCATCCAACGCATGATATTAAAAAACAACAATTGATATAAAAAATAACGAGCGCCGGATATTTATTAGCACTGCGCCAATCAATAAGAAATGTCACGACTGTAAATAAATTACATACGCTACATATTCCAGCGCCCCATGCAATAAACGAATGAATTTGTTTGTGTTCATCGGGGGTGTATAGAGGATCACTGCACTGTGTACCGCATCCTTCAACTCCTTCAAAAATTGCAAGTGAATTGTCCGTTGGCACCAGTGGCCTCAAACATTTGCCTGACGAATTAAATTTTATTTCACGCGTATGATCTTTACACAGTCGTGGAAATAACTTTTCATTGTCACATTTAATAAAATTCGGCCATATTGTATTATTAAAAAGAATTCTGCATGGTCCCGATATTTTTTTACACATTTCATGCAATGGCAAATCCACACTATTGTCAATACATTTTGGCATAAATAGAGAGCACAAAAATGGTTGAACAACTGCCCAACATTTGGGAATGTGTCTCAATGCTTGCAAATCACGAAGTCTCTCCTAAAAACCAAATTAAATCACCAAACATGAAGATAAAAGAAATAAAAATAAATGATAAAATCATTATTTATTCGTTAATAATTAAATCAATACCTCTACTACTTCTTGAGTTGTCGGCTCAGGTATAAGATCCAAACTTGTCATGGTATATGGCAATGGTGTACCCATACATGTATTGTATTTCATTTTAATACATTTCACTGATCGTTTACAATTAGCTGAATCCGCTGGTAATTCTCCGATCGGATATCTGTCAAGCAAATAACTGGATTCCTCCAGCCTATGTCGTGCACTCAATTCTAAATTCTTCCAAGTTTCGTTTTCATTGTTTTTATTTACCCCAAAGCTATTTATATATTGTGGCGCAGCTTCATTTGTGATATGAGACAGTAACAAGTAAAATATATACAGCACGATCTGCAAATATTGCAATCAATATAATCAAAAAATAAATAAATAATTAAACAAAAATACATATATTAAATACAATGTGGGTTCATTAATTTTTTTCGTTATTTCCCAAATTATTTTTATTGAGTCCGTGAATGTCATGCGTTGTAATTGAACGATGAATGAAAAAAATAATGCAAACAAATTAATATGTATATTGAGATGGAGTACCTTAAAATAATGACAACAATTGTGACAAAGCATGGTTTTTTTCTAGGTTAAGTTGAATTAATATTTGTGAGTATGATACTACTGCAAAGCGTCTTTAGGCTTCTTCCTGTGCACAAGGCATCATACAACATCTAAGGCCTTGCGAGTCTCATCGCATCCCGCTTAGGGATCGCAAGACCACACGCACGTTCAACGTCGCCGGGGACCACCCACAGTGCACCCCGCATCATTACACCCCACCGTTTGCAAGAGGACACAGGATTTTGAATGCATAGTAGTTGGCTTCACAAATATCTCAACAGTGGCGCGATCATCGAAAAACAATAACAAACCCGCGCCATATTTTTTTGTCTCGTGCAACAACACCAACCACTGCTCTATTTACTCTACAATAGGTAAAAAAGATACAAGAGATGCCGGCGAAAAAGTTGAATATTCAAAACGAACAATTAATGATTAAACCAATATTCGTGATTAAACATGAATATTCATTACTTTCATATATGTATTTGTGTATATACATTCTTCTATCAATATATAAAAAATATTTTTATCATGAACTTTAGTAATATCAATGTGTTATGTTGGAATGTTTCTCTTGATATAAAGTTTCAATTGGACTGTTTTTTTTCTCGTCAATAAGCTTCAATGTTTTTTCCAACAATTGTTCGTGAATTGCATCTTCACTTTGATCGCCTTGGATTACCATCCATGTGTTATCCATTAATTTTAAATAATTTTCCGCAACTTGCTTTTGAAAATCTTGGTATTCAAAACGTTCGTTGGCCCAACCGCCACGCGATAAAAGAGTTTTATCATCAATTGTGAGAAGTGCTACTGAATCTGGTGCTGGCAGACCACGATCGGGTTCCTGACACCATGCGATATTTTTTTTTGTCGATACCGCTGAGTAAGCAGCACCTGAACCCGCATATCTATCATAAATTATTGCAGTTATTCAATTTCTCATTAGCTTCAACTGATAAATAAATAAAACAAACGTATATATATATATATATATATATAGTTTTTCTTTGTTTTTATGTTCTTTACCTATCTACAATTAGTGTTGTTCCTGATTTTAAAGTTTTAATCAAATCATTTTTACACTCCCATCGATTGGCGGCGTAAAGTAAATGCACAGTTTCAGGTGCCAAATCATTTTTATGCGATAAAAAATCATTAATCACTTTTCCAATTGTTGTCTTTCTATCTGGAATTGAATGTAAACATAGAGAAAATTGTTTGGTAATTGTGTATAATATATTGTTGACAATAAATTGTGAAATTAAACAAACTAGGAAAAACACGTGTTTCTGCGGCAATGCCAAGATTATTTAAAGCATCAACCAAACGTTTTACTTGTGTAGATTTTCCAACTCTGTCACATCCTTCAAGAACCAAAAATACTCCACGTTCCATATTATTTATAACAAATTATCGAATATAATTAATGTTACTATTTCACTTCGATACAATGCGGAGAGTTATTAATGTGCATCAATCACAATTACGATTGATTGTTAGACTTTAACCTCAATATTTTAATGTGTCACATTGTCGAGCAATCGGTAATGAAGTATGAATTTTGTACTTCTTAAAATGACCAGCAGGTGACATTGGTAAATACTTTATTTAAACGCGCGAAACACGCGATGTATAACACATTGAATAATGATTATTTACGGTAGTGCAATATGCGTTTATGATAATATTTTACCGTTGATTCAATGCCTCGCGCCATATACAATAGATCGTCGAGTTAAAACAACACTGTCACAACTTAAAAAAAAGTAATTTTTCCATTTTCATGTGGAATAAAATATCGAAATAAAAACTCAATCGGTCAATATTATTCCTATTTACATAAAAAATTATATTTTCTTATTATTGTCATTATTATTCCAATTTACATTTTATTTACACGTGTCTTTTGACAAATAGATTAAACTAAAAATCATTGCCCAAAGAAACATATCTATTTAATCAACTCAATAATCCATTGGCATATGTCCATCTACCAAAATGACTTTACCAATTTGTGAATACAATAGCGAATTAATCCCAACTACTCCTCAATTAATATATAATTGATAATACTCTGACATATTTCATTTCAATTCTAATATCAGCAAATAATATTGATTACCCATCCATAAATAACCTTATAATCGCAATTGTTTTTTTGTCAACCTAACAGGACATTAAAAAAAAATATCTATGCATATTCAGTGGCTTTATGATTACGTGACTCCATGAATTTACCGACCACGACAAACAATAAGCACCGACTCATATAAAATGCTCACAGAATATTTGCATCGAAGACATGTATATATGTATATATAATGAATCACGCAAGGATTTGGCCTCCTTCAACCTTTCAACTAGGTAATTCACATACCAATATACCATATTATCCTCATATACATACATATATTGATTAGTAATTATAGAAACCTCAAGTGGATTTAGCATAAAAGCTTCTCCAAGCAGAATTATTGCTGCTGTACAATTAAAAGTCTCATGAATTTTCATAAATATCTAGAGCATGTCACTATATAAATTCTTTCACAATACTACATAACCCTACTATTAACTATTCAAAGTGGAGTGAATAAAAAAAATGAAACAATTACATTATCCACCGCTAAAATTATACACTATCTGTTTAATTATCTGTATGCACGATTCAAATAATTTATGAACTTTACCATACATTTTGTACCATTGCTTTTTCGTATTGCAGTTGAAGAAAATGACGAACACGCACATGAATATGCAAACGACTTGTTTCTTCTGTTTGACTATCTTATTGCCGGTCGCATTGAACAACATTAGCTAATCGTTGCATATATATAATACATAAATATATATGTATGTTTGTATGTATTCGTATACAGTAAATGTGAAATATAGGTAATATACCCAGGTTAAATCTGAGCTTGCGCGCTCTTGTCATGACAGACATACCTTTACTATCGTCTTTATTTTTGTATGGTTTAGTGGTAACGGCAACGTCACCCGATCATCAGCATTATCATCATCATCATCATCATCATCATCATTATCATTGTCTCTATTTCAATATTGTTCATGATTAAATAGCTATTAATACTATTGCGTTTTTACTTTTTCATTTTTTGTTATATAAATGTGTGATGATGGATATTGAGTGAAGTTTTAATTTGTTCATTTGCTCCGTAACATCAATTGCAAGTTTCAATCAAGATTAATGTGTGTGTTGGTTGAATGCGCCAAATAATAGGATCGTTATTTAGTTGCGCGAATACAAAATAATCAACATTCACTTCGTACTCTACATTCAACCAGCAACTACCATTATTTATTAGTTATATTAATGATTATTTAACTGTATTTGCAGCAATTCCGCATTATCTAACTGTAATAAAAACATTAAAATTTATTATTGAATTAATATCTAAAAAAAAAAAAAACAGGTAAGCAAGTGTTTATTCTCAGTTGTTTATACTCCTAGATCCATTGTTTATTTTGTTTCATATTTAAATATTTGATATATTAATTCAATTAATAATGTTATTTAGATACGTGGAAGAAAAGAATTGATAATAATGAAGACACGTCGCAAGGGAAAGGGTAAAAATAAAGATGATAAAAAAGCAAGACGAAGTGTAGCACAAGTGGAGACGAAATTACGCGTTGACGAAGCGACTGGTCATTTGAAAAATAAAAATTACAACAAAGCTCTATCTCTGTATCACAAGGTAATGATATAATTTATCAATGTAAATGGTAACAAAAAAAAAATCTTTTTAGATCATTAAGCAATATATAATTGAATTAGAAGGGAAAATGAATGAATTTTCAATCAACAAGTGGTTGTTTAGTCTTTGAATATTTAACTTGATGCGCTTGTATGCCCAGGTGTCATAAATGCAAATGCACAAATGCACAAATGACCCTATCAATGGCAACAGGTGATGCAAACGTACTACGTGCATGATTTTTATTTCACCTCACGTGACGTGAATGGCACACGAACGGCTTCAGCGGATTTGTATGTGCATACACGCACATGATATATGTATATGAAACGTTCATAGGTATGTACAGTTGGTTATGGGCGAAAAGTCGACGCCGTCGGCGTTGCCAAACGGATAGCGCATTGTTGACTGTTGCCAAGGACAACCAGCCACCTAGCCAAGGTGTCGATACCCAACACGTTCGCGAAAAACTAAAAATTCACGACGTAACATTCTCAAAAAAAAAAAAAAGAAAAAATAACATCCCATCAAGATTTTTTAATTGTGTTTTAAATTCTCAAGTGAATTGAAAAAGAATATACAGAAAAATTCGTGGTATTATTTGTATTGATAGAGCAATATTAAAATCATGAATGCATCAAGTGGCGATTGTGTGGGCACTCACGTCTCCAACATTCTCAAACCAACATTGCAGGACAATGATTTTCTCCAGAGTTTTGTTCGTATTGGTTTGGATAATGGTAATGTGGAGGGGAAAAAAAAATTGAGCGTGCTTGCATACGGGAGAAAAGAGAGTAAGGAATATATGATGGGTGGATCACGCGGTGGTCAAGATTCACAAGAACCATTGTCAAGTGGACGACACAGTAAAAGTGAAAAAAAAGACACGAGACTACGACGTCACGGTAATAAAGATTCATTGGAATTCCAAATAAATGAGCAGAAGAGCAAAAAAGTGCGTAGAAGAAAGGGAAGTAGCGCACGTAGACAGGAAGAAGTTTATACAGACAAAGATCGTGCTGCGGCAGTTAATTTGGGTACACGTGATATTATACAATCGTTGAAGATAAAACGACGTCAAGATCGTAATAAAATGATGCAAATACCGGAAGAGGCTGAGCCAAGTGCAATGCTTGCACTTGCCGCACGTGAAATACGCTCAGGCGATTTAAACGTCGCACTCAATTGCATTAATAAGGTTGAAATATTCCATAAACATAAATTAATGTATAAATTCAATCTAGAAATATACAATTCACAATATTCAACAGTTTTAATGAAGAGTGTTGCTTTTCTGCACTATATATATTGACAACAGATTACATACAGCAAGAAAAATCCAATCATTGTGTTACCGACACGCGATCCAAAATAATACATTACAATAAATAAATATATATATATCTGTGTGTGTGTGTGTGTATATATAAATTTAGCAATGACAAGCGGTGGATTCATCGAAAGCAAATAGATAAGAAGCCGAATAAGAAGAATAGAGACGATGGGATTGAGCCGGTTATGCGCGCCGATGCCATTTTAGGAAAGGCGGAGTATTCCGATAATCTATCACGATTTACGATGTCTCGAAATAACACGGTACCACCTGACTCCGGTACGATTACGGGGAGGGTTTGAAAAGCCGGGTCGTTACTGTTATTAGACTCATATAACCAACTATCCATCCGATAATATCTTATATGTACCGTCGATCGCAATTTATTTTGAAAACTTTGTGAATTTCTTCGTTTACTTCGTTTCCTTGATTCACATTATTATATTTCAAGTTATCCAAAGCATTTATCGATTTATATCTTTCATTTTTATTTGTATTTTAATATAATTATTTGTTTGCATTTGATTAATAGGCATTGGAGTTGAGTCCAACTGATAGAAATGCATTGTTGGCACGCAGTAAATGTTATTTGATGCTTGGTGAACCGCAAAAAGCTCTTGATGATGCCGAGGCTGCGCTCAATGAGAAGGTCAAAGATCCTAATAATGCACGTGCAATGTTTTACAAGGCCGAGGCACTTTATCATCTTGGTGATTTTGAATTAAGTATGGTTTATTATTATCGTGGCATGAGAATTAGGCCAGAGTTTGATCAATTTCGATTGGGTGTGCAGAAAGCCAAGGAAGCAATTCAAAATATTCTTGGCGGTTAGTACAATTAATCTTAATAAACTTGAATTCCATTTAATTGCAAAGAACAATTATTATTTTTAGATATAAATGTATTTTAAATTGCGATTTTAGATAATAGTGTGCCAATTAAAATTGACTCGCAATTTCAAGATGAAGAAATCAACAAGTCCGAGTCAATCGATATATCCGAGGGAAAAACTGTGAGATATAAACATTTTAAATCAAATAAATGTTTTTTTTTATCGATTACGATTTGATTGTAAGCGAAGCTATTTTTCTTTTTTTATCTGTTTTCAAAATTGCAGCACGGTTCGATTGTCAATGATAGGCATGTTCAAGTAATTGACAAATCATCATATGAAGTGAGTGACAAGAGTCGAGATTGTTTCGCGGCGAAGCGTAAAAATATTACACCAAATCTTTTGGGACAACTCAACGTGGATAAGAAATATCTTCAAGATCTTTTGAAACGTCCAGGTAAAATATTTATTACACACTCCATACTTCATCATTGACAATAAACAATACATTGCAACACGGTAATGATAATTGGTCTGTTCATTATATTGTCCTCGCATTCATATATAGTTCATTATCAAAAACGATAAATCAAATGGACAGTGTGAAAAAGTCATTGAATTCATTGGAATATAAGAAAAAAAAGAATCCAAATAAGAAACGAAAAATTCCACCATCATGGTTACAACGAGCCAATTATCAACACGAATCTCAATATGGATATGTGACAGGTATCTCTGGGCCAGTAGTAATGGCAGAAAAAATGTTAGGTGCAGCTATGTATGAAATAGTTCGTATTGGTTATGAAAAACTTATTGGTGAGATTATCAGATTGGATGGTGAGAATGCGACTATTCAAGTTTATCAAGAGACACCTGGTTTGACAATTGGCGAGCCTGTATTGAGAACGGGATTTCCATTATCCGTTGAATTAGGTCCAGGAATTCTCGGTAGCATTTTTGATGGCATCCAAAGACCATTGAAAAACATCGCATTGATATCAAAAAAAGTATATATCCCTCGAGACATTGATTTACCTTCAATCGACAGGTCAATTATGTGGGAATTTAATCCATTAAATATTCGTCGTGGTACACATGTAACAGCCGGTGATATTTATGGTGTCGTTCACGAGAGTAATTTGGTGAAGCATAAATTAATGATTCCGCCAAAATGTTGCGGACAATTAACTTATATCGCACCACCAGGTAATTATACGGTGGAGGATGTCATTCTTGAAATTGAATTTAATAATGAAATTTATCAACATACAATGTTGCAATTGTGGCCGGTGCGAACGGCACGACCAATTTCGGAAAAACTCATTGCCAACTATCCATTATTAACTGGACAACGAATTTTAGACGGATTATTTCCATCGGTGCAGGGTGGCACAGCTGCGATACCCGGCGCTTTTGGTTGTGGCAAGACTGTAATATCTCAATCGCTCTCGAAATTTTCAAATTCAGATGTAATTGTATACGTTGGATGTGGCGAAAGGGCAAATGAAATGTCCGAAGTGCTTCGGGATTTTTCGGGGTTGCAAGTGGAAATTGATGGAAAAACAGAATCAATAATGAAACGAACAATATTGGTTGCAAATACATCAAATATGCCAGTGGCAGCGCGAGAAGCTTCAGTTTACACGGGAATAACAATATCTGAATATTTTCGCGACATGGGTTACAATGTTTCCATGATAGCGGACTCTACTTCACGATGGGCTGAAGCATTGCGCGAAATAAGTGGACGACTTGGTGAAATGCCTGCGGATTCCGGGTATCCGGCGTATTTAGGAGCGCGATTAGCGAGCTTCTATGAACGTGCGGGAAAAATTTTATGCGCTGGTAATCCAAGTCGTGAAGGCTCTGTAAGTATACTCGGTGCTGTCTCACCACCTGGTGGTGACTTTTCTGATCCTGTTACAAGTGCAACACTGGGTATTACACAAGTATTTTGGGCACTTGATAAAAAACTCGCGCAAAGAAAACACTTTCCCGCTGTCAATTGGCTACTGAGTTACAGCAAATATTTGAAGTCATTGGACCATTTTTATGATCGTTATTTTCATGGTTTCACTGAATTGAGGAGGAAGGCGTGCAAAGTCCTGCAAAATGAAGAAGAATTGATGGAAATTGTGCAGTTAGTTGGTAGAGGTTCATTAACAGAATCCGATAAAATTACGTTGGATATTTCAGCAATACTTAAAGACGATTTCTTCCAACAAAATAATTATACGCCATACGATCGTTTCTGTCCATTTTACAAGACATTTGGAATGTTAAAAAATATTATTACATTTTATGATTTGACTGAACATGCTGTTCAATTGACTGATCGAAATAGCGGGCAAAAAATAACTTGGGACTTTATTCATAATAATATGAGTGATATTTTACATCGTCTTGGTTCAATGAAATTCATGGATCCAATAAAAGACGGCGAGGACAGTATCAACGAAAATTTTAATCGACTGCATGACGATATAGTTTATGCATTCAGTGCACTTGACCATTAGTTTACATCGCAAATGTATTTAGAAATTTAATTTAATTTTTATCAATAACCATGGAAACAAAATTTTATCAATTTACATATTTATTTCATGATTTTTTTTTCTACTCGCAGATGTGAAAGCTGCTCATCAAAAATCTGCTGAGCACATAACAAAGTATGCGGAGGAGGGAATATCATTTTTAAAAAGTCGACAGGAATTTTGGCGACAGCAACGATCATCAGCTGTTGATAAATCATCCAAATGATAAAATTAATAATTAGTACACATTGCGAATCTATTAATTATATGGATAATATAAGACTTTATCTGTTAAACTATTTATTAGTTCTTTAATATATATCAAATGGATATACTGAGTCAAGATAAAATCAATGAATTTAAATCTTATAGCGCATTTAGTGTCAATATATATATATATAAATATTTTTTTTGTATTTATGTCTTTAGTGCGCATGCAAAGTAGAAACTCTCTATATATTTCCCAGCATTGAAACGATCGATTTCGATTTAGATTCATCTAATTCACGGCGAAATCTAGACAGTGAAATCTCCTCGCTCATTCACGAGTTTAAATAACGATGTGAAACATTTCCACAATATTTTATATATAACATAGGACGATGAGGCCACGTCGCCATCATTGCGGCTGCCGCTGCTTCAGATCTAGCTTTCTCAATAGTCGACACTACAGCGCGTGTAGCGCTACAATAAATCGTGATAGTAATATGTTCACCGACATATCTATTTTTTCCTTTACACGCGCATTCAACTCTGACTATTCTGATATATTCAAATCTCTTAACATATCCACTTTCTATCGTTACAAACAGACACCCAAGAATACACCACTTATACATTACTTTTAATCGCGTGATATGCTCCAGTAGAAAAATATTGTTGTACTCAAAAATAATAACGAGATTCAATCTTGGAATTAATTTACTTGCAGTGATTTTTATCGAACTCGTCTGGTTAAATTGATTTCAGCTTTTTCTTTCTCTTCTCTTGCATTTTTTTTTGTCTTTTTATCAAGTAAACAACTATCGTACGACGTTTCTATTACAATTTATTTACAAACTACAAAAAAGTGGGCATGTAAATATACAAGTAAATGTCAATAAAGCGATATTTAACTGGTAATAATTGAAAGTGTGATTGCATGATATCGTAAATTGAATATTGATTTAATTTCCAGAGTTAATATTTTAGTCTTCTTTATTTATTCGAGATCATCATTTGGGAATTGTCTCTTAGTTTCTGTGTATGTGTGGGTGTGTGTGTGTGAGCATGTGATTGTTCTTCTCTTGCCTCATTATATTCTCATTCACTGTTCTATAGGTAATAGAGAATGCGTGAAAGAATTAAATAGACGTCCTCCATTTTTTGTTTCCCTTTTTTTTTCGTTCACTTCTTGTAGCCCAGTTTGCGCAGAGCCTTCAAATCCACATCACCGTAGTAATCCTCACTGGGAAATTTAGCAATTTAGAATACGTGCACGAAAATTCATTTATTTTTTTTTTTTTCTTTCATTTAGATGCAATGAAAAATATCAACGTTGAGAATTGATAAATAGCTAAGAATTTTAATGCAATATCATTGCATTAATTATACCATCAATATTACAATTAAATTTACAAACAAAAATATATTAAATGACACATGCATCGTATTTGACGATGACAGATAAGAAGAAGAAGAAGTAGAGAAGAAGATGATGAAGAAAAAGTTACAAGATGATGAGCTAAATACACCAGTTTTTAATTTTTTTAGTTTTCTCTTTTTATTATTATTTTTATGAAGTTTTTCTTATTCTGAATTAACATTAAACACAGGGCGAAAGGGAAGGGGGAGGATCGTGGAAAATTTTTCAACAATGATTTTATTATTATTTGTTTGTTTTTTATAGAGATATTTATGGACAGACCAAGAGTCAATTCTTCTTTCTTTTTTTTTTTCCTCATCTCGTGTCGATCTCTCGACTATTTTCTAATAACTTTGGCACTCCAACGTTACGAATTGAACTCTCGGGGGTTTTTTTTTTATTTAGCGAAGCTTAATTTTTTGGAGTAGATGCCAAAACAAATAAAAAATGAGTGGAGAAAAATGGGCGGGTGGGAAGACGCAACGCCTTTTAGGATACCTCATGGGAATAATGGAATATTTTATTCCTGAGGGGATGTAGGCCTCTGGGGTACAGGTGTTGGTCTGGGTTTGCCTTGATTGTGTTTCGGTATATTCCTCGATTCGCCTGATCCCTGAATACCAGCGAGTAGCTCACTCTTCCTGATGCTCTTCAAGTCCAAGTCACCATAGTAATCCTCACTGCGAAGCAAAATCGTGAAAAAAAAAAAAAAAAAAAAAAAATACCGACAGTGAGCCTTGTATCACATGCTTGGAAAATGTAATTCAATGCGTTACATGCTAAATATTCCATGAATAATTTTTTGTTCATTCAATTGTTTTCATTTCGTGCACTGAAAAATAATTGAATGAATATATTTAAGTAATATTCTCTCTGCATTTCTATTAATGCCTTTATGGCGAAATTAAAATTTAGTTAGTGTCCAAACAATGAAGAGAGAAAAGAAAATTCTTGCAATTATTCCATATTGTCCCGTATTTTTGTACGATATTGCAAAATTACTTTGAATTTATAAAAGTAAATTTTGATTTCCAATTAACCTGCACCCACTACCCATACATTCACAGCAATATCCAATGTCCGCAATCAATTTCATTTAGTTATATAGAATTATTGAAAATGAAGTAAAATAAATATTTATATATATATATATATACACGAATAATAAATAATTTAATAATTTAAAAGAACTCACCATCCGGGAACATCTTCAGGATCCTCGCACGCACCACTACCATCAGAATCACCAATTTTAAATACAGTTCCAATTGGACATCCATATTCTCTAGCAATACCCTCAAGGCAAATATAATATTTTCTACAGTCATCAGGATGAGCGTGACGTGAAAAACTTCCAGATGCGCCGGCAACTTCACCAGCTGCTGGACACGTAAATCCACCGGCTACCTCTGCAATTTATTAATTAACATTAAACACATGAAAAAAGATATTGTCAAAAGTATCATCAGTATATCCATGATAATTAAATAATATTTCGAATAAAACAATATGTAAATATCATTATAATTTAATTGAATTTCCATTAATTATTGAATTTACCATCATTTCTGCATTCAGGAACTTGATCGGCCCACATACAAACTCGTGCTTCACGATCGTATGCCAATCCTGGACTACATTGATAACGTGACGCTTCGCCATTCCAACAATTCCAAAATACATCGCACTTTTTCTCATCAGCAAATATACCATAAAGCCGAGAGCAATGTGGTGTTGTAATTGGTGGCTCAAGTTGAGTTCGTTCACCACAATCCACATTATGCAAATAA
This sequence comes from Galerucella tenella, assembly GCA_910591685.1. Classification (NCBI taxonomy): domain Eukaryota; kingdom Metazoa; phylum Arthropoda; class Insecta; order Coleoptera; family Chrysomelidae; genus Galerucella; species Galerucella tenella. The sequence goes on from CAJUYH010001702.1 coordinate 39,326, forward strand.
TCGCAATTTTCAGTTAAAAATTTAGCGTCAGACGAATCAAATGCCAAACCATTTCCGCATGTTTTTAATTCAGCAACATTATTGTCACATTTCCAATATTTATCGCATGATATTTGATGTGGATAGAAGCCAAAGTCATCGGGACACTTGAAATTCTCCTGTGCATTTGATCCTGCAAACATTATTTCATCTATAAAGTTTTATATTTAATTTATATTTATGTTGCAATCAAAAAAATCTGTTGATGAAATAAAAATAGTTTTAATGATAATGGACAATAAATGAAATTGATAGATGAAAAAATTGAATTTCACGTTAATATATATGATGGGCGGATAGAAGAATTATGTAAGATAAAATATATACAAAGACTTTCGCCAGACACTTTCACTCTTGGAGCAGCGCCAGAGTCGCGCTGTGCTGCAACGCGATTCGTGGCAACAATCCAGACTTTCTGCATCCCGTTCACTCTCATACTTGGCTGTGGCATTACAACAACCGTCAACCCAAACCCAATCGTCTATATAAATTCGAAAAACATGACTGTTTGATATGATAAAAGACTGAGAACCGGTATCCAACTTGTCAATACCCAACTTCCTCAATTGATACGAGAACAAATTGTCTTTTTTTTCTTTCCCCTTTTTTTCAATAATTTCATTATTTTATACATTAATCATTAGTGATAATTAAACGACACAATTGCAACAATTGCGACAATAATAATTCAAAAGTGGAATTAATTTCACTTTAATTATCTACTTTAATATAAACAAAAAAAAAGGGTCACAATTAAGAACAATTATAATAAATTAATATTGAGTCACACACTTTACAGGTGGCACTTTTAATTTTACAATTTCTTTCATATTCATTTTTTTTTTCCTTTCCTTCATTTCTTTTTTATTTATTTCTCTTTTTCATTTAATATTCCTCAATTTCACACAGTCTATGTTAAACGAATTCCTTTTACGTACCGACGATAAGGACAGCAACTATCACCAAGTACGACTTCATGGTTAGATTTAATGGCCTCTTGATATTTGATTAAAAAAATACGACAATAAACAAAACTAATTGGCAATTAATATTTAATATATTAAACAAAAATAAGAATATTAAAATAAAATTTGTTTGCAACGGAATATTATCAGACACTATATCCCCTTTGTGAATAGGAGAACTCTGTGTTAGCGCCCTGCCAGTTCTCAGCTTTATATAAGCCATTGGTCACGTGTTATACCCCCATCAAACCCACCAAAGAGGCTTTACTTCAACTGGGACCCTCTCTAGGTAGGTCCCTCTTCGTGCTGTCTTATCTAAGTATATATAAAGCGTGAAAGAGAGGGGGCCTCACTTGAAAATGTCATATTAAATTCTTCACATTCATTTTATTCCCTTTATTTTCCCTCATCTTTTTTATTTATTTTTGTTTTGTATATTAAAAAAAATTTTTTTCCTCTCTTCAAATGCATCGAACACCATCTCCAATATATATATATATATACATGTATATATAAACACAGAATTATTCTCGAAAATATCCCAACACACATTCCCATTTGAATTATAAAAAGGTGGATGAAAAAAAAAAAAAAAAATGAAAAAAATAAAATACTGGATATTATTGTTTCTCACTTTTATTTTCAACGCTAGCCGGTTTTTTTCAAAACGAGTTTTCACAGCGGGATGAATAATAAAATCCTATGTTAAACGCAATTCATAAGTTCATTATTGATGATAACAAAAGTATTTTTAAGAAAACAAAAAAATTCATTTGATATTTGTGAATAAACAGACTATCTTCAAATATGATCATGAACATTATTACTTCCGTTATTCTTATACATATAAATACGCAATATCATATATATATGTAACATGTAAAAACCAAGGCCGTTTGAATATTCTCAATCATACACAAATATATATATATATATATATACCTGTATAATAAAATACGCGATGGCGAGTCTCTTGGAAGCGTAGCAAGGCTTTCAACAGCAACGAGAACTTTCTCGTAAGGCAAACAACGAGTGTGCGTATATATATATGTGTGTGTGTGTGTTGATCCAGTTTCTTTAATAATTTCTGAATGGAACATAACGAAACACCCATAATAATATTTGGATGAGCCTTGAAACCTAAAAAACTACATAAGCAAATTAAACTTATTTAATTAATACCAATAATTTTATATTTTCAATGTCAAATGAAATACTATTCCTCAACATTAATATCAACTTTAAATATTTTATATGCCCATGACGACCAGTGAAAAAAAAAAAAGGAATTCATTGATAAAATATCCCATGACAATTCAGTAAAGTCTTCGTGCCAGAATTGTCAACGGATTAATCATATACTTGGACTCATATATATATATATAGATGTGTGTGTGTGTGTGTGTGTGTGTGGCTATATAAGTAATGCGACATTGAGGAATAAAAGTCACGTGCTAAAGGACCAACGGGAATGCAAATGGGCCATGTGTATTTACACCAGCCATCATCAAGTTATTCTCAATGCGACAATTCAATTCAATCGCGTCTCAAGGCCAAATTTGTCATCAGATCCCCAAGATATACATACATATATATATATGTTTGTATAAAAGTTTGAACTATAAGGGCATATAGTCATCAAAAGATTGAGATGCGAGTGCAGGTGTAATTGGGCGCGTCAAACGGAAGTCCTATGACCGAATAATTGTTGTCTTCCGGGTAACGGTATATGCAGTGCTGCAATTCAAACTCAAGTTGAAAAACGTGATTATTATTTTAAGAAGAATAAATCAATGAGCTTAGAATATAAAATTCAATCCATCTATTCATCCATATACACATGTATATATGAAATAAAAAAAAATCTTATTACATTTTACTGTATATTTATTTATTTATTTTTTTTTTTTTGAATTATACAGGGTTTATATTTCTGTTTGAATTAATGTAAATGCTTCAGTTAACCTTCATTGGCAACAATATCAATGGTAATATAATGCAACTATGTTTCAATAAAATGTCATTAAATATATTGGAATGAAAGAAGAATTTGCAAAGAAGGACATGCATTGAATTTTCTTCATATTAATATACATTTATGTGTAGAGATATATATTTATATATAATTATTTTATTAATCGAATTCACCGTTGAAATAATAAGAGGCAATCGGTTATTGCCATAGCGGATATCACGATATAACGTAATGTCTTGTGCGATTGTGCAACAACACGCGAATGAATATAAATGAAAGAAAGAGGAGGTAAAAAGAAGAAAAAAAAAAAAAAAAACGTTCTAGCGCATCTTTCGACGTCCTCTACAGAGGATGATGATGATGATGCTGTTGACTAGTTGGTGGAAGCCAAGATATCCAAGTCGTACTATAACGATTTATCCCTCCTTGTCGTCTCTTGGCTTTGCGGAGTGAAAGTAACGAGAGAATCGAATATACACTATACATATATAATACTGTATATCTTGTCAGTATGTACTGAAACATTTTCAGCTTGGCACAGGCGGATATAATGATGCTACTGATGCTGATGATGATGATGATGATAATACTATATAAAAGATGATTAATGTAATTGGGTATTAAGAAATTACGAGAAATTGAGTGAGGTGAAAAAGTAAAATAGAATAAATGATGAGAGGAGAAAAGAAAAATAAAAATAATAAACGAGAAAAGGATGAGGTTGTTGACACCTGGAATATATATTTCTATTGACGGGGTTTTCAATGAGGTGAGAAAGAAAGAACTGAGTGAGTCAAATGGAATTAAAGAAAAAAAAAAAAGAAAAAAAGCAAATTGAATATAAAAAAATAAAATGAAGGCGCAGTGGTGGCGGTGGAAGTGAAGAAAAAGATGAAGAAGACAAAGAAAAACGTAAAATGAACAAACTTATCGGCATACCAATGACACACTGAGGACATCATTAAAGCGTCCACGTATTATATTTATCGGCAGAATGTAAACGTGAAATATTCACGTGCATTCATATAAAGCCAGCCATGACCATTTTTTTTTTTTTTTTTTTCATTCGACTTGCTTATAAAAACAGTTGTCTTACCTGCCATCTCTTCTCTCATCCGCACAAACACACATGATCTATGATGCATTTATGTTATAGCATACTTCGTTTATATTATTTTCCTCTTCTCGGTTTGCTACATATAGTCAGTTGAAATGCATTGGATTTAACGTCAATCTCCGACACAAATTGTTGTGAAATTATTTCATCGCGTGATATGCTCTCGCGATTTGAAGAAAACTTGACATTTTATTGCAACATAAATAGAATAATAAAACAGAAAAAAAAATTAATCTTGTAGAGAGAAAATAAAAATAATGATTTTAATGATAGTCTATTTATAGTCAGATTTATTTCTTCAATCGTTTAATTAATTTTTTTACCTCTTTCTCTTTCTGTGTATCCCCCCCACAGTTCTTTTCTCAGTCTTTGAATTCAATGGATCGTTCGTTTTTCTTCTCTGTTATTATTATTATTATTATTATTATTATTATTATTATTATGGGAGATCGCTGTTTCATCCTGCACATAATGTGTATATAGAAAGTTTTCTGCCAATTCACTGGGATACGTCACAGAACGTTGATCGTAATACAAAGTATATGTATGGATACTTATTTGAAATTCACATCAGTCACTTTATTCTCGTTGTATTCCTCCATTTCACTGCTTTTATTTTTTCATAAAATACAGAAACCCAAACACTTATACAGAGTGTTCTGCGATTAATTTAAAAGTGTTTTTGCTCTTGGAAAATGTTTATTTAAATTTGTAATTTTCGTCAAAAATATTTTACACAATTACAAAATTGTATTTTATGAAGACGTTTTTGCATTAACCATTCATGGAAAATCCAATGAATAGGGTGTCTTTAGGAAGGTAATTTTGTGCACTTTCAAATGGGATATTACTCGACTCCATTTTCCATTAAAAATTTGAAAAAGATGCCCCCCGCCCCGCTTACTTGGTGGGAGATGGAGGATAAAAAGTGATGGTAAAAAATAATTTTTTTGAAAATATTCGACACGTGTTTTTTTTTATTTTTTTTATTCGATGCGTAGTTTGCGAGATTTTTGACGGTTTTCAGACTTTCTCGACGCCCTGTATATAGAAAGATACTACACACTAACATTGAATCAAGAAAAAAAAAAAAACAGAAGAGAGAAAGAGATTTTATTCCACACCAGTAAAATATATTCACATTCACGATGTGGATTTCGACTTTTTTTTGCGCGCACGATGACTCTTAAGTGTCACCCAGTTTTTATTTGACAATTTATTCGCATTCACTATAAGTCGTTGCAAATATATATAAATATATATATACTGTATGGTGTATTTACGTTACCCTCAGGTTGTTTCGCGTGACGAGGTCACACTTGAAGGTTAATCAATCACAGGCCGACATTAAATAACCTCAATTGTTATCCTTGAATTAAATGGCAACGGATGTGCACAAAGGTGTGTTCCATTATTTTGTCACCTGAAAAGAAATAAAAAAAAAAAGAAAAAAGAGAGTTAAACAATAAATAAATGCAATTTAATAATCTAATATAATAGTTGCATAATATTCTTATTTCACGATGCCTCTGTAATAGCAGATAAATTATTTGATTCAAGTCACAAGTAATGATATAATTTTTCCAATTGATGAATTATTGCAACGACCCATCGATCATTTTTATTTCTTCTTTTTTTTTTTCAAATTAATAAATTTCATATAATATTAGTTGATTGAATTAAATAATGAATTATTTGTTTGATTAAGTAGATGTAGTTGTTTGAAAGGATAAATAGAACAATAATTTTTTTTCTATTTTTAGTGTGCAGAGGATTTTTAAAAAAATTATCCCATATGTAACAATGAAATAATCGAAAAAATAAATCTGTTTATTGTTTTTATTCTTTTTTTCGTCTTTCGCCTCTGTCTTATGAAGGTTATATATTCTCTTTGTTTAATGTAACGGGAAACAATTGAATATATAGAGGCGATAAAAAAAAAAAGTGGAAGAGATGCAGGGGAACCGGAATGTGATATTATATTGACGCGTTCAAGGATAACCACTTGAGAGTGTATACCGGCCACCCTATATATAATGAAGATACACTTTACTCATGTTATATACACGAGTATATAAACTTTTACTATTGTAATATATTCTATATGAATTGTCGAAGGTTTCCTCCATTATAACCAAACGTGTACACGTTCTTGTTGCGTGCGACTTTACATTTACATTACTACTTACTTCATTTCATATCTCAATATATTTTCAATTTTTATATAAATAAACAACTGATAAGTTCATGGTAATGTAAAAAAAAGAAAGAGTGATAACTAAAATTAAATAAAATTGTCAATTTAATGAATTTTATATTGAAATAACAAAAAAAATATATATACATATAAATATATATTTATATAACTGACGAGTGTAAAATTTTTATTTATATCCAATATCTATTTAATATCATTACATTTATAACAGTATCCGACAATGAGATATTTATTCCATCTCAAATATCATCTACAATATTTTATTTTTTTTTTATATTGACAATTTTTATGATCTTGAGAGTAGTCTACATACACCATTTATTGTATACATATAACCGACGGATATATATCACCCCGTCACTGTACATTTTTCATCACTCACAAATATATAAGAGAAAGGACACTTAATTATTATTATTATTATTATTAACATCGTCAACTTAATTTTATATGCGCAGTACTCAACATGTTAAATTTAATTATCACTTCAATTTGTTTTTTTACAGTCACACCAAAGTTTCCTGAAATTGTACACACTCCATTATACAATGTAAAATAAAACATAAAATTACAATTCAAAATTATAAATTTCTCTATTAAAACTTTCTATTTTTATACAACATACTCACACACACACACATATATATATATATCATACAATTTGCAAATATTTACAAATAAACAACACTTTATTGATTATTTTGTTGTCAATGAAATCGTATCATCATTCGCAATTAGTGTAAATATCAATTTATTTTTATTCTCTCATTCTCGCGTTATCTCTCT
>CAJUYH010001703.1:0-10651 GCA_910591685.1 Galerucella tenella
TAATGTTCGTGTACATTATATGACAAAAAATCCTATCACAAAATTCAAATCCTATTCGAAGTCAATTGACTAAACTTATTTTATTTAAAGAGCAATAAATTATTGTGCAAATATTTATTAATTGGATTTTTATTTTTTGTCAATAATTTAGTTAGTAAGTTATGTATAAATATTGATTTTTTGTTGTTATAATTATTATACCTATTAAACATAATATGTGCAAAATTGCTTAATTTATTGACTTCCCTCCTTTGATACCAACCCATTATGTGCCTTTAACAAGCATTCATTCATTCTCAAAACAAATTGGTATTATTACATTGGAAAAAATGTATTACAAACATTATGTTACGCCGCTGACCCCATCCGCGATGTGGCAGGCAGTATTATCACAGAGTACACCATCTAACAAGAGGCGAATGAAAGCCGTTTTCGTGATCGCAATTTTGTGTGCACATGCGTGAATTAATTAGTATATATGTCAATGTCAAGTCGACACATGGTCGACACTTCCGTTCGTTCGTTCCCGTCAGTTACTCAGTACTCTGTGGTTTGGTTGTCACTGCCTTAGTTAGATGGTGTACTCTGTGGTTTCAAGTAGTATATCTGTCAGTCTAGACGTATTTCCGTTTAAGTCCAACTTCAAAGGAACCGACAAAGCTTTCGTCTCTTGTTAGATGGTGTACTCTGTGGTATTATAACAGTTTTACGACTCTGGTTACGCGTCCACTCTCTTTCCTTGTCTAAGGTTTGAAGCAATCATGCCTCCTAAAAAACTTGTTGGTTTTGAAGGAAAAATTATCCATAGTCAAAGCTGACAGATCCTAATTTTGTGTTAACCTACAAAATGTGAAAACTTTACGCTACTATAATAATTTGAAATCAAAATTCAATTTAACAATATGGCGCTGGCTTTGACAACAAGCTCGCGCCAGCCTACGACTGCAACTTCACGAGGCTCTTCTTATGTGAAACGGAGTCTACCAGCAGTATCAGTGTTTTTTATTTTTGAGTTTCGTTGTGCTTTTTAAATTTATTGAATTATGGAGATGAAAAAACAAAATACATGTTGTTATAGGGGATGTTGTGATAAAAAGGAAAATAATGACAATATGATCAATCAACGGTTATATGCAAACCCTTGTTTAACTGTACTGGTGGTTCTAACAAGTTTGGGTAATTGTAACCTCTGGTTTATTGCCGTTTTTGGTTCAACACCTGATTTAGTGGAGGAAATACAGATTAATAGAAACATTTTTTGTTGGATTTTCATGTTTCACATTAATTATTACGTTGAAAATTTCAATTAAATTCGTGCACTCCTTAAATTAATTTGATTATTTTTTCAAAGGAAAATCATTTTACAATGAAATTAAAATGAATTTAATGCAGACTAATCTGGCATTACAAGGGCATGTCACTTTTTGAAATGATCTAACGAGGGTAATATTACATATTTATTGACTCTTCTTAAAATGTCTCTTTTACATCTGCGTATGATAGTAGCATGTAACTCCATTATTTCCATTTGAAACAAATATCCAGTATTTCCAAGAAAATTTAATTATGCATTCCTTCGTTTAATCCATATCTCACTCCAAATAAATTGCTAGTCCATTCCTTCTTGTACAAAGTTGTTAGGAGAGCTGTTATCAACGACTTGGAAAGATAAATTGCACAGAAGCTCCTTGATTGCTATTTCAATAGACATTCTCCCTCGTTTTTCTTAGTTATTATAATGTAAATCATGAAAAGTTTGAGTCGGTGGTGATAGTTTATTCCTCAGTAATAGAGAATGGAAATTTAGATGAGTGTTGGATTAATTGCTATCTAAAAAAAAGGTTCAGTATAAAAAAACCTGAGAAATTAGGTACTTAATAGAAATAATCCAGTCAAGGAGGTAAATTGTAGGCTGATTAATTCGAAAATAATGTGTGGACCTTAGAAGGGGGTGAGGTGCATCCCTCAGTGGGGGCACAAAAAGATACCAAAATAAACCTACCTATTGGAAAAATTGCCTGGTTTTAGAACGGAAAGTTTTCTTTCAGTTTTTCATGAGATGCACAATGCACACCCCTTCCGAGATAATGGGCACGGAAAATTTTGATATTTAATAAAAAGATCCACATTTTTTTAATTTTACGAAAAATCTGTTTTTGCTTGAAAAAAACTATAGGTTTAATTGAAGCCCGTTGATGCTTTTTTCTGTTTTTGTACGATTGCTACAATGAGAGATATGGCGATTTAAAATAGGCATTTTACTGAATAGTTGCATCTTAAATATCTGGAAAATATGGTGAGTGACAAAACAAAATGATGAGGAAAATTGAGATGGTACAAATTACTGACAATTTGAGACCCATAAGATTTTTTACCATATGGCAAAGAAAATTATAGACAAAGAAACTGTTTTTGGTATTTTTGTGATTTGCTTTTAGGCCAAAAAATGGTTGCCATTTAGCATAGTGTTTGAAAAGAGAAAATTCCTATCGTAAAAAGTGGTACATCATAATCCTCAATAAGTTCACACTTTATTGGACACTTCAAATAACAGCACAGTTTTGAAAATTGGCAAAATTAATTGTTGATTTTTGAAGCCATAAGGTGGGCACTCAATTTTTAGCCGCTGTTTTTCCCAATAATTTCCACTCTTTTTTTCTCTAATCCGTTTTAACGAAATGTGACCATTTTAAATTCAGCCTCATTGTCCTTAAATTGTCTATTTTAACCTGAAATATTCCAAACAGTGAATGAAAGTTAATTGAATTTTTGGCAATTATTCATAGCTTTTAAAAGAGTCGTCAAAAATCTGGACATCATCACCCAAAAAATGTTTTTAGTGTGTCACCACAGTACTTCCTTACCAGTGATTTGCTTTAAGAAAATCACGTGAAAGGAAAAAAACAATAGACATGAAAATAGAATTACTGTCCAGCTTGCTAAGCTTTGCAGGTGGCGTAAAAACTGTGAGGGTTTTCTGTCACCTACCTCCTCGTGTTCTAACAGATGTCGTGTTTTCTGCCGTCTTTTTATCAGCTCTTCTTTCAACTTTTGGTACTTTCCTGTTTCTGGTGGTTGTGTAAGTATGTCGCGGACTTCCATTGCGTACTCGGACGTAACTGAAACGTATTTCGTGATGCCAGCAATAGTAAAATGGCTTTAAGTTTGATCTAACCACATTTCTGGGTGGGCGACGACTCAACACTGTAGTGGAACGCCTTTGATGCGATAATTACAGTCGAGCAGTGTCGAACGTGATTAGTACTTGGATGGGTGACCATACCAAGGAAAACCATCGTATAGGGCCCGTACAGTCGGCAGCGAAGTAGCATATCACAGCTCGCAGGTATTATACCAATGAGCACGAGGTATGCCGTCTTTCGGAGGAGACGTAAAACCGAGGTCCCGAGTCTATGGATGTTGGGCTTGTTAAACAAGAACGCTACCACTGGTTGAAACACTAGTGGGCTCGCCAAAATTTCCGGTTTGGGGTAGAATGCTCCCGGCGTCGGTGATTAGTCTCAGTCGCAAAAATAGACCGACGTTAAATAACCGATTGAAAAAAGGAAAAAAAAACATTTCTGGGTATCAAAATATCTTATTACTGTGATTTTCAACTCCCACAACGGCACGCAAAATGGTGTGCCCTGTATCTGTGAGATCGGCTTTTAGTTCGTAGTTTCGTGATTGAACCATTTTACTGCTTTGAAAAATCCCAAACAACACTCTTTCATCATTATTCACGCTTTTGTTCGGTATTTTGAAAATAATTACCGATTCCATTCGTTTTTATTTGATGATAATTATGTTGTATTAAATCTGTGATAATTCACCTTCTATGTCACACGGAGGCTATTATAATAAATAAAATCTTTAGGCTGCTCGTGCATGGTTCAAATCTAATTTTGAGATCTGTATTTAATGTATAAAACGTAGAAAGCTGAAAAAATATTCAGTAAAATCCCAACTGTGAATTGATTGCCGGAAATATTATTGATCGGAAAAAAATGTCCGGAAATTAATTTTTTTCTTCCGGACATACGTTACCTGAAAGATTTCAAAGCTAGAACATTATCATCCACCCATATTTTCAGTCGCTTAAGTATCGTGTCGTGGTTTTCAGTTGAAATTGGAGGAAATAAATTTCCTTTATCTACAACTGTCATATAACGGGTACGATTTGTCACTATTTTCAGTGTCATAATGACGTATATTACCGCACTAGTGCGATAATAAGAATCTAGAATAGATATTTACGTAATTAGTTATGAAAAGAGCGATATTGTTCAACAAGCGTAATATTTGCCAAAACGAGCGCTAGCGAGTTCTGCAAATTACGCGTGTTGAACAATGTCGCTCTCTTCATAACATGTTTACGTACAACGTTTTATCTAATTCCGCGCTTTAATAATATTCAATAAAATCTTCAATTGCAATGATAATATTGAAGTGGAATCAAATGGTGTTAGGTTAGAAGTATTGTTACTATGATGTATTCACCCAGAAAATTGACTTACTTTAAATAACTGTGCCCTGAATAATGTTTTCAATGTTTATAAATCTCAAAATACTATTGAATTAAAATAATGGGTTTTCAGTTTAAATAATGAAATAATTGTCAGTTTTGACAGTACCTACCTACCTAATTAATAAATTTTTCCTTGTAACTCACGTGGTATCTCTATGTTGAAACATAAACAGTTACGTAAAGTTTTTACATAACTACTTTTCATAACTGATATATGAAGGTTATGAAAAATGTGACGTTACCTAACGTCAAGGAATGACGTAAAGTGTCACATTTGATAGCGGAATTAGATAAAAATATTAATACCAGAATTGAATATTTAAAATAACATTGGAAGCTGCATAATGCATTTTCAATTTCCGAATGGAGATTGTCTTCGCTGGAACTCATTTTTATAGATTTTTGTTCATTCAACTTTGACAATTTGATGACATAACTGATTTATTTCATTGTTTGTCTTTATTGCTTTGGTCACAAAATATGATACACAGTACCTTATGTTTGCAGTCGATATTAGGTTTTTTCCAACCCACAAGTTTTGTAGGATCACGAAACGGTTTCAGAACTGCTAGAATCTACTATAGGCGTTAATTTCACACGGTTACATGTCTATACAAATCACTGCCGGGTTGGAACGGTTTTGTGATAGCATTTCGTACGATCAGATCAGTAGGATTGTTTAGAATATAACCTATTTTGTGAAATAATATTTTTAAAAGATGTATCAGCCCAATTCACAACATTATTAACTAATTTAAGTTGGTATTTACTTCAAATTAAGGTCTCACCTAAATAATTTTCATTCTTAACTCTTTTGTTGGGAATTAATTCCAAATCATCTTTACTGCTTAATAATGTCCATATCCCTCTAATTACGTAAATAACTATTATCGATATAGTGAACAGTGTGATTTCGATATACAATAAAATATCGTTTTTCTACAAACGTGTTAAAAATGCCATTTTTAGCACTCCATAGAAGCCTTAAAAATGTCACTTTAAGACACTGAGTGCCTTAAAATGTTTATCTGATGGCATGTCATAATGACAACGTTATGTCACTCAATTTTGATGACATAAGGAAGCTCATTATGGGACTAAGTATCATAATGAAATTCTATAAGGAAAACATGTAATGGTTTGATCAAAAAAGTTTATTCAAAATGCATAACTATGTACAAAACTATTTATTATAAATGGTAAAAGAACAATTACTATAATTTGTAATATTAATTCCAATGGATTCTACAGTTTTTACATCAGTAGTTGATGATTGTTGGCAAACTTGTAATCCTGTTTGGTTGTTGGCACCAAAAATTGCCATCAGATAAAATTTTGTATGTAATACGAATCATAAACAATCATTATGGCACACGCCGTGTTATCATTCACGACTTGTACCATAATGATCGTCTTTATGATCCTTATTACATAAATAACTATTATGGCACTGCTGGTAAAAGTGAATTGTCAAATTTTGAAAGCAAACGTCAAAATATTTAGATTTTATTTATTAACATTAATATTAATAGTACAATTTGTGCAATTTGACAAATTAATTTCCTGCACTGCTGTTTTACCATTTTCCGTGGATAAGGAGGAATGATGCGCAAAAAAATGGAATTTAAATTTAAATAATTTAAAATTATCTCCTTTGGATGTATTAATAAAGGTTTTTAAAATTTAATTCAAACTGTATTATTGCATTTTTTGAAAGTTTGTAGAAAAAATATTGTATGATATACGTGTTAAAAGTACCTTTTAAGGCACTCATGTGAATTTCAGAATTCGCTTCGCTCATTCTGCAAACCTTCACATGCGTGCCTTAAAAATGTACTTTTAACACTTATATCATAAATAACTATTATATTCAGTTCCAATCTATAATTGAGTTAAATTGGGCATAATTTGAGTTTTTTTGTTATTCCAAAATACGAGGCATATTTTTAAATTGAGCTTAAAAAAACTTTTTTCGAACAATAGGAACGATGAAACCATAAGAAACTTTAAGTATTTTTTCGTGAGATACCGTTGATGTGAAGTCGGTTACAGAGCGGTTATACCCCCACCAAAGAAATTCTAAAGGCTGTTATCGTTCATGATCTCTCGCGAAAATCAACCGGTTAACCGGATAGAATTAACTTCACAACAATAATAAATAAACATAACCTCAATAAAAAGTGACGAGTTACAAAGTTTCTTATGGTTTCATTGTTCCTATTGTTCGAAAAATGTTTTTCTTAGTTTTAACTATAATTGACGATTTTTTTGGTACTAGCCATCTCGTAGTTATGTCATCACAAGTAACGTTGCATAGCTCAGTTAGGCTACGAGTTTCGGATGATTATTTTCACCCTAGGGTAAATCATATGGATTGATTATGCAAATATAGTGAAACGGTGTTTTTTCAGCTTTTTAGAATGTAAATAAACACTTTTTCGCAGTTACTAGCTCCGTGGATATTATACATAAAATAATTAATTATCTTTGATATTATACTGAAATTTCAATCAAATTTCTCATTTTAGAATGTCACTTCTGTCAATTAAATTTCTATAACCGCCAGTAACCATCCCGTTTTATAACTTATTGCGTCACAAATTACGTCATTAACATACTCCCCTATTACCGTTCTATCGCAAAAATGCGGTGGGAACTGGATAACAGTTCCCGTTATATCAACGGGATCTCGCGAAACAATACCATTTGTTTCAAAACATAGAAAAATTGTATGAAAAAAAAATTAATGCCAAGGATTATTGCATTCCAATGGTTTATGTACTTTTTGAAACAAACTCTAAACTTTAGACCACTTTTAAGTTTACTCTCTAAAAACCAAGGTTTTATAAAAAAATTCGAATTCAATCTATTAAAACTTTCTAACATAGTATAGTCAGTGACTTTGAGTTCTATCACGTCTTCCTGTGAGTACTTTAACTTTCATATTGAATTATCTCGTCGAGGCTCCAGCTGTGGAAGCGTCGTCTTGAAAGAAAATAAAAATGTGAGAAAATGATTGAGCTCAATTCAAATTCATTTTTCTTTCACTTTGAATTTCTTACATAATTTTACCGATTGCAATCCAAAAAAATCTTGTAATATGCGAAAAAAGGCTGATTGTTCTATCAGATTTAGACAAAACAATACAGGAGTTCAGTCTTGGGTCAGTATGGCCAACAAAAAGTGTTTTTTTCTGACAAGAATGACAGCTAAGGTCTATCATTCAAAACATAAGATTTTTGCCTGTTTTTCATCATTGCGAACCTATATTGCTTTATTAAAACAATGGACACACCCCCGAATCGTATATCTTAAAATTTCAATTGACTTTTTAGCTGAATAGTCCACATATCGGTGGCCGACAATCCTAGGAACTTTTGGCAAGTCACCATTTCATTTCTGTTATTCTGTCACTAGTTATGTCAAATGTCAGTTATATTTATTTCTGTTGATATTCGTTTAATTTGTATGTCCATTTTCGATTAAATTTTTGTAGCATTTCTGGTTAGTTGTATCTCTATTCTTCTAATTACTTTTTCCACTGACATCTGACATAACTAGTGACAGATAACAGAAATGAAATGGTGACATGCCAAAAGTTCCTAGAATTATTGGCCACCGATATGTTGAGTATTCAGGTAAAACGACATGTTAAATTTCAAAATATTTACGCTTCGGGGTTTATTCATTATTTTAATAAAGCATTGCTAATGATCGCAATGATAAAAAATGCAAAAATCTTATGTTTTGAATGGTAGACCTTAACTGTCATTCTTGTCAAAAAAAAAACACTTTTTGTTTGCCATACTGACCTTAGACTGAACTGAGCTCCTCTATTATAAATAGTGGAATAGAGTTGACATGTGCATATAAATATTCACTTTGGAAATAAATATCTAGTTTCATCTTCTGTATGTTCCCTAAGGTAAAGAACTTATCGCAATATTTGGTATAATTTGGCATAGGCCTTGAGAATTCATTTAAGGCGCAATAAATATTTACTCCTTTCACTTTCTTACTTATGGCTCTCAGTGTGTTTCCTATACTCGCACTCCACTTCGTAAGACTAAGCAGCTGTCAGTGGACTAATCCAAATCGGAATTTGCGTGAGCGGGACTGTATAATATATTGCTAGCTTCTTGACACTTCTTTAGAAGGTAGCACAAAGCGAATAAATGATGTAATTGAATTTACTGTATGTGGAATCGAAACCGTTAGTTTCATTTGAAAAGTAGCATGATGTAATGTTTATCTTCTTCCTTTTATTCTCAGAAGGCTCTTAATGAGATATGTGGATCCGGAGCCGTTGTGTGAAATCACAAGAGATTGCAAAAGAGGGTAAATCCAGAACTAGCAAGATAAAGAATACCAATTCAGGTGGACACCAATGGAAACCAACTCTTGTTGACAGGCCACGTTCTTAAAAAGAGTTTACAGAATAAAGTAGAGCAGGAATTCTTAACCAGGCCATTCAAAATGGGTAAGAGACATTTGAAGACAGTCACCGAACTGGTGGTCTATTCTCAGTGACATTCTTTGTCGCATGCGAGATTGTTCTTTGTATACTTCTAGATTGGGAAAAGTATAATAGAATGGACCCCCTGGTTATGACAAAATTTGGGAAAAGTCAGTGAAACTGTGTGTGAACTGAAGAATCAAACACCTTTTTAAATACCTTCAGTGAAAACATACAAGAGTTCAGACGGAAGCACTTTGAAGAGGATATATAACAACCATTAAAACTACTCAAAATCCTCCCAGTATTACTAGTGAGCAGGATTTACCTCATCATAATATGACAATATATCACTTTAGACCTAATTAAATAGAACTGCCTTTAACCTTGATGAACATTTAATTTTTCTTATTTTAAAGTTTTCCCAACAAGAGCTGATGTCACGAATTTCTGAAATTAAAATGAAAAGGGTTGCAAGATTATTTAAACTTTGTCCCAGTTTAAGTTTTCTGTAGATGGTATTTTAATGAATATATAATGATGCTTCCGACGGATGTCACTGCTTTAAAAAGTTTCAAAGTATTATATAACTTTTGAATTTCAATCTCATCGTCTAAACTGAAATTTTTGTTCTTTTGTATGTTCGGTCCAGCTAAAGCGCGATATTTTCCAAAATGTAATTTGTAGAATTAACTTTTAACATGTATAGTGGGAAGTTTATTATTGACCTTGAATTACCACAAAAAATGTCAAAGCAGTCTACTATGCTGACCAGAATGTACTTATACATTATTATTATTTTTTGATAATAAATGCCTTTAAAGTATCAGATATTTTTGACTCGATGATTGGAATCAAGCATAAAAGTTGTAATTAATTTATTTACAACACAAATCTTGTGTATCCACTTTGTACAATATAAATTATTACATTAAAAAAAACTTTTTGCTAAGTTTACCTAAATTTATAAAGGACCCCGCACTTTTTAAGTGCAAATCCGTTCACGTTCAAAATGAATGAACTTTTGGTATCTTGTACTGTAACAAAAGTTCTAGTGGGCAGAACTACCGCAAACCCCAAATAGAGTCAATATTTGACCTCTTGAAGTATAAAGTATATTGTCACACACCCTAGGGTCCGTCAAAGGAAGAAGGGTATAAAAAATAAACAAAGTGGTAACACTATACTTAATTACAAAAGTTGTGATAATTTTCTTTTTTTAATGTTAATTTTTGTCATAAATCTGAAAACACTTAAGGTGGATTCATGCAAGAAGAAATTAAAACTAAGATTGATTTAAAACTAAAACCAAGAAGATAAAAACATGTTATTTCATAATTTAAATCTCAATTTCTTAGTTTCTTGCATGAACATCTTCATTACAGGTACATGCTCATGCAAGAAACTAAGAAATTGAGATTTAAATTAAGAAATAACATGGTTTTATCTTCTTAGTTTTAGTTTTGAATTAATCTCAGTTTTAATTTTCTATTGCATAAATCCACCTTTAATATTTCCGATACAGTTGAAGATAGGTACAGTAAAAGCTCTTTATTCGCGGGGTATATGTTCCATAAATATGCCGCGAATACAGAAACCGTGAATACGGAATGGCAATTTACATGGGATTATAGGGGATACGTTGCTAGGTGACCAAATAAAAAAAA
>CAJUYH010001703.1:15651-46424 GCA_910591685.1 Galerucella tenella
TTTGAAAGTTTATTAATTGTACTAACAAATTGTAAAAAGACTTATAGGGTGATTCATTTAAAAATTTTGAGATATTGCTTGATTTGCGTTTTGTTTCACCCTGTATTAAAGAAGCCACAGATGAAAAAAGTAATTAATACTGAGCACAGCCAATGATGTGTGTATGACATTTGAGCACAAAGACCTGTTGATTTATTTTAATTATTGTTCTGCAGAGTGTTAAAGAGGAGGTCTTTTTTGCTAATAATTGGCCATATCTTTGTAAAACACCCTTATAATATATTAGAGTGCTATATTTTTGTAACGCTCTCGGAGAGATCTTTTCGATTCTTAAACAAAATATAGTACGTTCCATTTAAAAAAATGTAAGTTTGTGCTGCTACGTGGTTTTGGAACACCCTGTAGAATCGAAAGTATTTTCAAAATGTGCTCTCAGTAACTATATTAGCTCACACAAAACTATAAAGTTCTATCTATCACCACAACGATGTAATCCTCCGTTGTCAGAAGATTGCCCCACCCTGTATATATATATATATATATTCTTTAAAAGCGCATTCAAAAATACAAATCGATCTGTCCAATCATTTATTCCATTTGGTCTTTCCATACTGTTGATTCAATTTCATCTTCCGTTTTCAACTTTTGTGTTGATAAACATTTCACTCTTTATGCAACACATATTTTCCTTTTTCCAATTTTTAAAATATTTCTGGATTTGTGAAAAATTTGTCTGGTCTATGCATATTTTCCTGTCAGCTTTTATGTCAACCCAGTTATGAGGATTCTGCCTAAGTTTAGCTGTAGGTATCAATTTTTATATATTACAAACTGCTACCTGCTAGGTATTGGAAGTATACCAAAGCAAAATCAACATGTGGAATGCATTTCCTACATATCCGGTTTCATTCTGAAAGTCAATATTTCATATGAAATAGACTGGGGTATTTAACATCTACGTTGACTCTGGTAGTAGTTTTACATATATTTTAATATAGAGAACCAGCGTGACCATGCCAATTAGACACTAGCGTCCATGGTGGCGAAAATTAGCATCTACTTTGTGTGATAATTTAATACACTCAGGTGCAAAAAAAACGGGCCCCCTATTTTTTCTCAAAATCGGCTATATTTGTTTATTATTTTGGCTTTTGGTTTACACTTTTTATATTTTACCAACAAAGGACTTCCTCCTGGTATAAAGAGACAAGAATATGTTACTTAAACTAAACTTAATCAACAATGACATAAATAAAGGAAAAATACATGTATACTTAGTAAAATTTGTGTTAACAACAGCAAACTTTAGAGATACAGAAAACAAAATTTAACACATAAAGTAGACTTTAGTATGTGGTATTTCCTCCTCTAGCCCTAATTATTGCTTGCATACGGCGTGGCATCCCACTAATAAGCTCACAAACTGCATTCAGAGGAATATTCTCCCATTCTTCTTGAAAAACTACACGAAGCTCATTTAGTGTGGTTGGTGCTATAGCACGACTTGTAACACGTCTGCCTAACATGTCCCACACATGTTCTATAGGATTTGCGTCCGGAGAACATGCTGGCCAGTTCATTTTTTCAATGCCAACTTCTGTCAAGTATTCACTGACGCATTTCGCTGAATGAGGTCTAGCGTTGTCCTGCATCAGGATAAAGTTATCGCCAATAAATGGAGCGAATGGAACCACCTGATATGCCAAAACTTCCTCAATATAGATACCGTTGTGCAGTCAGTGAGCCCCCATTGATGAACACTAATTCCGTAGAGGCTTCACTTGATATGCCTGCCCATACCATTACGGAACCTCCGTTATGACTCAGCCTAGGGCTAAAAGCACATTCTTGGAATCGTTCCCCATTTCGTCTCCATACTCGTTTTCGTCCGTCTGGTGAATGTAGCGAGAACCTGGACTCATCGGTAAAGAGTATATTACTCCATTGCATAAGATTCTAATTGCTATGTTCACGAGTTAAGTACAATCTTGCTACCCGGTGACGTGGAAGTAACTTAGGCCCAGCTGCTGGCCTAAAAGCTTTTACCCAACCTCATGTAATTTTCGGCGAACTGTCCATTCACTTACATTTTTACCACGAACCTTCAGAAGTCGATTTCTTGTCTGTACTGAAGTCAAATGACGATCCCTTAGAGAATTTAGTACAATAAATCTGTCATCTCGAGCGGTAGTTACCCGTATTCTACCACTACCAGGCCTTCTTGTGTTTCTTCCAGTATCCCCAAAACGTTGTAACACCCTTTGAATGGTAGAACGACTAACATTGAGTAATCGAGCCACATATCTTTGGCTTCGACCATCTTCCACAAGAGCTACTGCTTTAGCACAATCTTCAGCACTTAAAACCATAATTAAGACTTTGAAATTGTCAAAGTTGATATTGACAATATTCACATTAATAAAAAATTGCCTAGCAACCGCCCAACAATTGAAAACACATGAGCTCCTTTCGAATTGCATGAATGAAATATGGAACTTATTTGAATTTTCCAAAATGTTCTTTTTTCATGTAAAACGGGAAAATACACATGTATTCCAACTTTTTGTATTTAGAAGGAAGTCCTTTGTTGATAAAGAATACAAAATGTAATTTAAAAACCAAAATAATAACCAAATTAAGCCGATTTTGGAAAAATAATAGGTGGCCCGTTTTTTCTGCACCTGAGTGTATTATGTTTAAATGTCTTAAGAATGTTTCGCGTCGTATAGCCCTTTCTATGTACGACAAGGAAAATATGAAAAAAACTACTTGAAAGAGAGAGAAGAATAATTGTTCGCAGTCAGCGTTTGGCGTGTGTTCAGTTCCAGCTACCAATCTGATATGAAAGCAGCGTTGCCAGTTTCGAATGTTACTGGTACTTTCTAAGGAATAAATAACTTATTTTTCATTTTTGACTTTTAACACGGGATAACGACGTATTTAGTGGGAGAAAATCTTGATTGGTAATATTATTGACTTTTGAAAAATAAGTGAGATCAACACAAATAAGAATAAAATAATATAGTTCAAGAAAAAATTTGGACAAATTACAATCTGCAATGAATTAAATCTATACACTGCTTTCGATTTAACAATTTTTGGTATTTAACATTGTTGCCGACAAAAATTGGGAATAACTTTTACAGATAAGTACATTTGGCAACAGCGGTTAAAATGGGGGTATTGAACACACGCACAATTATTCTTCTCTCGCTTTCGAGTAGTTTTTCTAATATTTTCTTTGTCGTACTTGTGTGAATCGTATGTCGCGAATAGAATTTTCGTAATCTGTAAATAATTAATATTATCACGTACAAAATTGAAAATTCATCACTTATGCTGGTAATATTTCTTATAAAATTTTAAAAATAATATCCTCAACAACAAAAAAATACAGCAATTTCTTTTGAAACAGAAAACAATTTAAGTGAAAAATTATTAAATATTAAAACGAAAATTAAAGAAGTATGGGATATTTAAACTTAATTGTCCAGAATGTAATGATGTCTATATGGGTCAAATCATTTGAAATTTTGAAATTAGACACAATGAACACTTACGGGCATAAAGATTTAACAAACCAGATAAATCACATTTCGCAGAACATGTACTTGGTAACAAATATTCCTTAACACCTAACACATAATTAGAAGTACTGCATATTTGTGATAAGAAACAAGAGATAAATTTCCTCAAAGAATTGAAAATTAGAAGACACTTGAGAAACTCACAATATGAGGTCGTTATTGAACAGATAAATCTAGGGAGCTATCCTACCTGCTGTGGGTTTTAGTATCAAATCAATCATGTGGCATAAGTCAAAACGAAATATCTTGGAACGAACTATACCTGCGCGTGGCTTGTGAAGTAATCGATTGATCGAGCAAAATCCGATTTTCGTGGACCGCAAAAATTGATTCTGGACAGCTCTGCTGTAATTGATAATGTCGGTTGGAAATAGGGATCCAATTTGAAAAATAATATTCTGACGTTCATGTTCATTTGAAATAAAATTATCTCTTTGAAACGAAAAGTATGAATTAATCTATTATTTATCTTTAAAAGCTCGAAATAAGTAGCGAAAACCTCCTGAGAAATTACTTATTCATCATTTTGTATATGCAAAGTTGAATACGGCAACAAAGTTGTATGCATGAACGAGGATAAATATGCAACTTTAACTTTCATACGATTTTCAATGTGTAAATATTAAATCTCTTTACTCTTAATTCAGAGTTTATATGAGCTAAGTACCATAGAGGATGATACACTTTTTTAGTTCCGGTTTTAGAATCCCTATTCAAATGAGAACTAAAATTACTTATATTATTCGATTTATAACACCATATTTTTACTGTGCACAGGGATTAGTCTTAGAGCCGTTACACATGGGCCTGATGGTCAGTCCTGATGATCACTTGTGTTACTACGCGAAGCGAAACTGAACGAGACCTTATTTTCCCGACCTATTCCAACGTTGCCAAATTTAGTAGTAGCATAACAATATTGAAGTAAATATGTAAATATCAAAGAATAAGAAATAGAAAACTAAAAAAAAAACATGGAAACCCAGGCTCAAACCCGGTTGATCAAAGTGTAACTATGTATAAAAATATCAGAAAATAAGAAATGAAAAACTAAAAAAAAAACATAAAAACCCAGTTTCCAACCGGGCTTCGAACCTACGACCTCTGAGTTGTAAGCTAAATACCCTATCAACTCCGCCAATCAGCTCACATTCAATCACATCGAATAGAAGGTTGAAGGCTGCTTGGGCGCATGCGCACCTCAACTACTAAATTTGACGTGCTGGATGGAATCTGTCGGGAAAGTAAGCTCTAGTCGAAACTGATGCCTTTCACAAGCTACGTATGACACAATTTTAAAAATGTATTTGAAGCGTACGGTACAGCGCGTGGTTGCCGCTTTGTGCATTTGTTCTTTTAGCCAACAAGTAGCGTATAATCCACACACCCTTGATGTTTGAATATCTGTATCTCTACGTAGCTTATTCTTCGCTATCGTTCTTGCCGTAAAATAGATAATACAACACTGTGATCAAACCGGGATGTTATACGCAACTGACCATCAGGATACGTGTGTTAAACCGCACATGTATAATAGCCCTAACTGATGCGTAGTATACGCTGTGCGCACGGGCTCGCCGTATGCCCTTGCTGACGAATCTACGGACTGACGATGCGCTCGCTGTACATGTGAAATGTCGTATTATATATAATGGCCCCCGCGGATGATCAGGACTGACCAAGACCATCAGTCCCATGTGTAAAGGCTCTTTTACACTCCTCATCTGTCGTGTTACGGTATACCAGCTTTGAAGCGTACCTTCATCCCTCTTGACGGAACAATCAACCCATCAATTTTTTTTTAATGAGAAAGAAAGTACATCATGCCATACCTTCTTTGGAAGCTCTTAAAATAATTATGTAAAAAATGTTAATCAATTTGGTTCCAAAATTAACGAACTATAACAGACCTGTAGCCAATGACAAATGTAGGGTTCATTATTTCGGAAAGATGTCATTTTCATCATCAAGTTTTACGTAAAAAAACAAGGCTCCACACACGGCTTAAACTGGATAATCTTCGCTACAGTGGACATTGGAAATTTTACAATTTTCACGAAATCAGATAAATTAACTTATGCATGTCGTGTACTTGGATACGAGAGAGTTTAGTTTTTCTTAGCAATTGCTAAAAACATTAGCGTAATAGATTTTGCGGCAATACTTCATTTGATAATGAAAAATAATTAAAAACAATTAACTTATGCTTGTAACTTTTTGTAGAGTATGAATAAATGAATTGGTTCTTAAATATCCATATAATTCCTTTTTCAGGGTTGAATTACTAAGTTGAATTAATGCCCAGTGCTTAAGACGAATTTAACGATGGGGTTACGGTTCGTTTATCGATCAATCGGGATTTTAGATTTGCCCAAAAAGGATGAATCGATGTGAGACCTCATTTTACTATTCAAATTTATAAAAAGGAACGCCCTTAAAAGTTTTCGTTGAAAGTTGAAACTTTAACATCAAACACAGACTAAATGTTACCCAAACTCACTGGAAAGTTGAATGTGTTGTCTGCTAAATAGAAACCAGTGACATGTTGAGTTTGATTCGAGTTCAGTATTCAGTACAAGCGGAAAATAAACTATTTAACTGAGAAATTATTCATAGTTGTTAGTGATTGTTTTACTTAGAAGTTGTTAATGTCTTGCAGAAAGTTACGAAGTGAGAGGTTGATAGTTCGTAAAATATTTTGTGGAAAATTATCTTAAAAGTGTTACAATTTATTTTTTCTTGCAATAATATATATTTAAAACACTTAAATTTAATATAAGTCTGGAGCCGTATTTAATACTGGTTTTGATGTGAGCATTAAGAATATACACAGTGCTATTCAAAAGTCCCCTCCCCCCCTCGTATCTTTTGAACGGCTACACTTACATTAATAAAATTTGGAGGGTGAAAATAAAGTGTTGTAAACTTATCTACGAATGGTAACAGGTGACGTAATAGTAATAGATGACGTCACAATGCCACTCTGGCCAATACTTTTAAATAGGACCTTATGGCAAGTGATATCTCGTTTGAAAGGCATTGACATTGGCTACATAGCCATATTAATTTTGTTTGGGTTTAAACTAATTTTGACGGATAAATTAAATAAATACCAAAATTATTGAAATTATTTTTTTAAATTTAATTAATCAAATATCAACAATGGATTCTTATAGCAAGTGTTCGAAATGTGCTCCGTATACTTCCTGACAGTAATACATCCTATTACTGAACTCCTGTCGTACTCGTTCGAATGTGTCAGCTGAAATTGCATTGCATTCTTCAATAATTCTTTCTTTCAATACGCCAATGCTATCTGGTGCCGTAGTATAAACCTTGGATTTCAAGTACCCCCATAGAAAATAATCTAAAAAAATCTTTTTCTGGAAATCATCCGAAAGTTGCACCATTTTTAACTTGTATGGATGAAATTTGTTTTTAGCCAACACTCTCTGTACTGTACTTTCACTTACTTCACAGATAGACGCAACTTTAGTTGAAGAGGAAGTAGGGTTTACTAACATTTCAGCAACTATATCAATTTTTTTATCATCACTAAATGTTGGTCGACCAGATCGCTTGGCATCTTGAACACTACTTGTTGCTTCAAACTTGTGGAGAGAAGCTCCCTCAAATAAGTTCTCGAGATAGGGCGATCTGGGTATCTCTCATTAAATAAACGTTCCGCTTCATGGAGATTCTTTCTAGATTCACCAATTATTAAGATAGCTGCTACTTTGTTGGCTTGAGTACGTACCATTTTGCCTATGTAAACTCTTAAACGTCTCGTTAAACAATAATAAAATTAAATATTTAAGCTAAGAAAAACTTTGCAAAGCAACAAATACTATTAAATTAAAAACGTCAATTTTTTTGACAACTAACCAGAGGCGGACTGAAAAATCTTCAATATTTATATGTGAAATAATAATTTTGGTATTTATTCAATTTATCCGTCAAAATTGGTTTAAACCCAAACAAAATTAATATGGCTATGTAGCCAATGTCAATGCCTTTCAAACGAGATATCACTTGCCGTAAGGTCCTATTTAAAATAGCCGCTTCCCTGGCTAAAGAATCGGCAATGCGATTACCTTTACTTTTGTCGAGCCCTTTAACCCACCTCAGGATAATATTGTTATCTGCCGTGGCGTTAGCTAAATCTTGGTTGCACTTTAATACTAGTCCCGATATTACACGTTTTCTGTTCAAGGCTAATAGGGCTTGTCTACTGTCAGAAGTGTCAGAAATCCCTCTTCTGGTTAGTTCTTTTGCGATAATTGAGATACCAGTCAGTTCTGTTCGAACCACGCTGGTATTTTTTCCCATACCCCACTAAATACTTGAGCTTAGTGCTCTGGAGTAAACTCCACATCCTGAGCCTTCTTTCGTTTTTTAGCCATCTGTATATATGGCCGTTAGGCCGTTAGGTCTCAGTGAATGTCACCCCAAAAATCACACATACATATATGGCCGTTATATGATGATAAGATAAACAAAACGACACGTATTCCAAAGTATTCTTCTTCATCTTCGTTAATGACTCTTGTATAATAAGGAAATTAAAGTTTATTACCAAAATGAATATTTACAAATCAACTAATTGGCTTTATTGGGAGGCTAAATTTATTTAGAGGGAGATGTATTGATGTGAGCTACAATAAATAGACTCACGTGAGAAGAGTCAAACATACTCATCCACTTTCAATCTAAAGTAAGCGATTTCAGTTTTGTGTGAAAAGCAGACCACAATGTTAACTGACCATTGATTCAATAATGGTAATAGCACATTATAGTGAAAATATATAATAATATTAATTTATTTCGAAGGAGATTCCATGTAGTATATTTCAACAGTTTGCCTCATTTTAATATTAGTTTGAGTGGTCTATGTCCGTGAAATATTCTTGAGCTGTTCGATTTTAATCCACTTGTAAAGAAGTTTCTTCTCCCATACTGTCGGTAATGCAGAAATCATAACTAAATAATACAAAATGATAACATAAATTTTCTTATTCACATCTAGTTATAGGGTTAGAGAAAGTGCACTGGCGCGAACTAGAGGTGGATCGTCCCTTTTCTATTTTATGTAAGTTTCAAAGAAACTTGTTGAGCTGGAAGCCATAAAAAGTGAAGTATGAAACGAAGTTAGTAATTGAAATTCTTTCTGAGCGAAAAACACTAAAAGAGACTCTAAAAAATCAAGTCTAAAGTATAATTAAAAAGAACCTATAACTGAACGAAAGCTTTTTATTTCCCTCTAAAAATAACGTCCTTTAAGGTTACGGCATTTAATGAGATGAGTGGAAAATACGACAGCAATAAAACTCAAGACCCACTAAAGTAGCTGGTATTTCCATTTTTATCACAAGGCAGGCACTAAACGATTTTTGAAAAAAGTTGTGATTTCTTGTTATATTTTTAATTTGAAATTTTTAGATTACGCATTCAAAATAGGATACAAACGTACCTTTCGTAGCGGCAATGTGTCTTACGTCTTTCTCTAATGTCCCACTGACAGTTCTCGTCGGGGGCTTATTTTCGTTTCTATCGAATTTGATTCGAATGCGACCTTACGTCAAATTTTCGAATGAAATGCAAAAAGTGTATTTTCGTGTAATAGAAATTGGTCCGTATGCGAAATTTTTCAATCGATTTATTTCGACTGGGTTGGAACCAATCGAATTCAAAATCCGTGCTCGAATTTGAGTTTTGAGCATGCGCAAAAGCGATTCTCTGACTTTTCCGACTTTCAATTTTGACTTTTACTTTGGTAAGGTTATGATTGTTGTTTGTTGATATTATAATTTTGATATATGTTATATATTAATAATGGATGATGCGATGATTAATTTGGCGGCTATAGGAGCACTTGAAGAGGCCGAAAACTTGGCACAACACGGTCGAGTATTAAACGAGCAAATTGACCCGTTTGAAAGTCTTGTAGAAAACAATATACCACTAATACCTTTAGATAATGAAGATAATTTGGGTAACCTAGATTTTGGAATGTATGATGACCTAGAAGTACCTAACGTAAATGATCAGAATAATGCTCAAAACTATTTAATAAGGGCTACACAAACTAGACGCAGAATTGTAAATAATTATTTTGCGTAATATTTTTTATAATTTATTTTTATTATTTTTAATTCGAAATAAATTCAAATGTGTCAATATAAGACTTAATAAAAAAATATGTTATTCTTTTATTTTACTAAAAAATATATACATAAGTCTATACAAATTATAAAAATAATTAATTTAAATAAATAGAAATTGAAATGAATAAAATTACAAATATTCACAATTTCAGTTTATCATTAATGTTATTTAAGGTCTTGGCTATTGACCGTTTGATTTCTATATCTTGCCCTTTCATTTCTATATCTTGCCGTTTCATTTCTATTTCTTGCCTTTTCATTTCACGTTCGCTGCCTAAAGAATCCATCTTTTTTCTTATGTACTGTGATTTCAATTCGTAATATTTTTCTTTCATGCCGATTTTTTTTCCATTTGAGTTGACTGTTTTTCTGTTGCGGAAATTGTATTTTACAATCTTTTGGTTCGGCATGGGGTTCTGATTGGTTTTTCTGCTGAAAAGGTTGTTATCTGCTTTTTTTCTCTAGGAGTTTCAATGACTACTGTATCATTATTTATTTCTACTGCCTCAAACGATAGTGGTAAACTTGTGTTCTGTGTATCCATATATATATCCATATTGTCCAACTCAATTCGATTCAAATCCACAAATGATTCTTCAGATTCTGGTTGCCCCTGTACAGCTACCGGTCCAAAGAAATCCAAAATTTTTTCCTCAATATCATCCATCGTTATCTCTAAAGGTGGCCCTCCGCCAGTTAAATTTTGGCCGTATATTGGCACTTTTTTTTTGGTATTACAACGTACCTACATCTTGCCATGTCTATTAAAATAGATATTATCAATTTTGATAGGAGAAATCATATTCTAAGAGCTGGCTACATAGGAAGCCACATGCCTCTGTCCATGAATTTTCTTACCTGGAAAAGTTTCGACTCGTACTGCCAGACCAAATGCCTGACCGTCAGAAGGCACACAGAAAGATGAGTGTGGGGGCGGAAGGTCAAACGTGCAAATTTTCATAGTAAAAAAACTCTTGACCTCCATGGCTGAAAATTTGCAAAGGTATTGCAGAACAATATTTACAAATTTTCAATACCTTTGCAAATTTTCAGCCATGCCGGTCAACAGTTTTTTTACTATGAAAATTTGCTCTTTTGACCGTATGCCCCTGCGCTCATTTTCCTGTGCGTCTTCTGACGGTCAGGCATTTGCTCTGGCAACACGTGTCGAACCTCTTCCAGGTAAGAAAATTCATGGACCGAGGAATGTTGCTTCCTATGTAGCCAGCTCTCAGTCTATTAGGTACATATCTACATTTTAATAGAACCTATTCAAGTTATGGTCTACATTTGGTTCATAATTACTTGAATTAGAATGTTACGCTAAAGTAATTTCTTAGTATATGGAATATGTACTTAATTTAAACTTCAAACTTTAAACACAAGGCAGAAATATTGCAGGGTTATTAGAACTCTACAGTTGGTACCGTATGGTCATTCGAATTTCAATTCCGCATACGAATTTTAATTCGATGACGTCTCGAAAATACGTTAGGCCAATATCAATCGAATTGTTTCATTCGAAATCATTCGAACACGAAATATTTTGACTGACAACGAAAATACACCCCGTCTGTTCTTTGTTGTTTGCGGTCGATTATTGGAACTTTAGTTCTTTACGCCAGGCTATGTTTGAGCGACCAGGGGTCGCGACGCAAAAGATCTGACCGTTACGCGTTACGTTACGCTTAGTTGCTTCGTTATGTGCCTTGCTTGCGTGCTTGTGTCTCCTTATTCTCTCTCTCGTTTACGAAGCGATTCATAATAATATGCTCCTGCCCGGATTCGAACCGGGCCGCCCGCGTGCAATGCGAGCATTCTACCACTGAACCACCGATGCTATATTTAAATTCGATGCAAAGCTGGTATTCGCAGTGTCGGTGATCTTGAATTTGTTCGGAACAATTTTTACTATTATTTCCATAATTTTTTTGCGCGATCAAGGGGTCTGGTCTAGCACATTTACTTTTCGAAATACAGGGTGTATTTTTTTTGAAAACTTGAATGTTTTAATTCGATAACTTTAAAATGGATGGATAAATTGATTTGACATTTGGCAGGTTGTTTTTAAATATAAAAGGGCATATTTTGGAAGAAATTGTAGTTTGTGCAACTAGTGTGGATATGATGGCCATATCGCACGGGGACGAAGTATGAGCACGACGCCGTAGGCGGAGTGCTCAATCGTTCAAGTGCGATATGGACAATCCACACGAGTCGAGCAGCATATTTTTTCTACGACCCACTTAAGAAAAAATCTAGAAAATAAAAATTTCTATAAACTGTAATACTTATAACTTCAAATTAAACATTTTACAATTCAATTTTATGTTTCCACTAATTTTGTGGTAAACGTACAGTTCTTGAATGTCCAATTTGTATAATGCTACGGTTTCATTTTTTTAAATATACGATGCTGTTATAAGTAGATGTTGCCAGTCGGACTCCCTCATGAAGGGTACCGTACCATTATCTATAATAATGAATATTCTGCTAAATATTTCAAACGTCTACCTGTTGTTGTTATTATTATTAAATAATTATTTTTAAAAGTAAAAGTAACAATTAAAAAAAAACTTTTTCATGGGAATCGAACCCGGGTCTACGGCGTGAGAGTCTGGATTGCTTACTACTCGACCACTGAGAAATATGAAAATTGTTTATATATAACGTCAGATGTACCTATTACATAATTTTATAAAATCTGAGGTCCCCTTAAATACCCATTTTATTCTGTTTTGAGTATTTGTTGGTAATTTGTACGGATTTTTCATTTAAGCTTATCTTTGTAAATGAATATTCTTGATCCAGTGCGCTTCTATGAGAAACTTTTTTTGACAAGTTATTTTGACGTTTCTTTTAAATTGAAAAAAGATGAATGACGGATACTAAACTCGAATGCTGATTGGTGGATTTCATATACGTTCTAGGATGTATATGAAATCATATCCGTTTAGTTAACTGATGGCCTACATTTCCATTTTGTAAACTGTGCAGAATAGTAGTTTGTGCAACTAGTGTGGATATGGACAATCCACACGAGTCGAACATTATATTTTTTCTACGATCCATTCAAGAAAAAATCTAGAAAATAAACATTTGAATATACTGTAAAATAAATATAACTTGAAATTAAAAATGTTCAACAATTTTATTCATGATCGTACCAATTCAATTTTATGTCTTCACTAATTTTTTGTGATAAACGTACAGTTCTTAAGTGTACAATTTGTACAATGCTACGGTTTCCCTTTTTAAATATACGATGCTGTTATAAGTAGATGTTGCCAGTCAGACTCCCTCATGAAGAGTACCGTACCATTATCTATAATAATGAATATTCTGCTAAATATTTCAAACGTCTACCTGTTGTCGTTATCAATATCAAGCAGAATAATTATTTAAAAATAAAATTAACAGTAAAAAAAATTTCCTCACGGGGAATCGAACCCGGGTCTACCGCGAGAGAGTCTGGTATGCTTACTACTCATCCACCAAAGAATATGAAAATTGTTTATCTATAACCTCAAATGTATTACATAATTTTTTCTTAAAAGGAACTAAAGCTCCTACCGTGTGTCCCGCGACACGTTCTACCTTTTTCTTTATGAAAAGTGAATGGAGGCTCTGGATTTTTAAGTACAAAAAGGTTGAAAATTCTTCCCAATTTGACCGCTCACTTCCATCTATAAAATTTTAAACCAAATAGAAATTTTCAAATGTCTTTCTATCAAATCAATTCGTTGTCCATGTTGGAGACTTTGGATGTTTAGTGAAAAGAAACTGATTCGAAAGCAGAAAACTACATTAAACTAAATAACGCTGGTATCTCGAAGCGAATCCCATTTTGACGTTTTACAGATACACAGTAAGAGTTTTTCTCGCTGTGAAAGCGGCATCCGGTTTTTAGATGATTGAATTTTATAGCTTTCATGGTTGGAGAACAGAGAAAACTAATTATAAAAGTTATTTAAGCGTTTCAGTTTCACTTGAGTGGTGGATATATTCCAGCATTACCTCACTAAAATTACAGGAATCGATAATATATCGTTGTGTATAAATAACGCTAAAATTAGTCAACATATTAGCAGCAAAAGCAATGAAATCGATTGGCGCGCCTTGGCAGTAAAATTGCCATCACGGCAAACGGCATAACTATAAAATCACACGAAAACTTGTGAACATTTTCCCTTCGGACGTTTCTTATATACTTTGGAATCACAAGTATACGTCGCATAAGTTAAGGGTCTTCGCTCTCCCGACAAACTGAGCAAAATAAATGTATTTAATGAAAAATTGTATTACACCTAGTTTTAATCAAATGAAATATAATTTTTATTAATTCAATTGCGACAAAAATATTGGCAATAATAATGATGATGTGGACCAAAAAAACATCTTGTCATAAGAAGAGAAAGGATCCAGACGAGATCACCAAGGCTGCAAAGAGCAATTCATCATCGATTCAGTAAAAAAGCTAACTTGGTTCTTCTAGTGGATGCTGCTGTACCCAATAACAATAATATTCTTGAAAAAGGGCAAGTGTGGCACGCAGAGAGAGTAGAGGTGGTACCGGTCATCGTTTTATCTCCGGGACTAATTTCCAAAACTATACAAGAAAGCTGGCTGCAATAGAGTACAAGCATAAAATTTGGTATTGGTGGGAATTGGGAATTATAAGGTCTCCTAACACCGTGCATGTCTATTTTTTCAAAAAAATATAAACTTTACTTCTAAAACGACTTCAAAAATCATAAAATTTGAAAGTCTGCCAAAACGCGATTTACGTCATAAAGATGGCTGCCCCATGGAATGACGTCATTAAATTTGTTGACGTTCATAAATTCGAGCAGCGTAAATGAGTCTACTTTGGGCAAATTATCAGTTTGTGCTTTTACAAAAGCTTCGCTAGCCATATCTTTACTCACAAAATATCGAAGAATCGTCACTGAACACTGAACTAGTAAATAAAATATTTTCTTCTAAAAGTTTTAAAATATCATCGGAAATA
The DNA here is from genome assembly GCA_910591685.1 of Galerucella tenella. NCBI lineage: Eukaryota > Metazoa > Arthropoda > Insecta > Coleoptera > Chrysomelidae > Galerucella > Galerucella tenella. Next base: position 30,414 of record CAJUYH010001703.1, read on the forward strand.
TCGAATATTTATGTCAACTTTCCACTTTACGTTGACCTTTAAAAATAAAAAAAAGCACACATAAAGACGTAATGGTCTCAAACAAACATATAAATGATATTTTTACGTCGATGAAGCAATTAATAGTTAATTAAAATACAATATAAACACAAAACTACACAGAACCTAATGCAATACCGGCCATATTGACAAAAGTAATCACATGGTATGACATCACACGTATCATCGGTAGCGTTCGGAAATCCTCGGGTGGTGGTCGGAAACTGTAATGAAATTTGAATTTTATTTTAAAATATGGAAGTAATTTCCAATGGAAACTGGTTCATTTCCTATTATTAGTTATTTTTGATATCAACTTTACTATTATAAATTAATATCTAAGCAAAATACGAAATATGCGTGTACTCTATTTTAAATACTTGTCATTTCTAAATATGTAACTGATGTGCCTAACCTAATTTGCGTTTACACACACTCGGGATAGAGGCAAGGGCTGAGCAAGTGTACAGGGTTATTCATTATAAATTACCCACCCCCTATCATCGGTATTATTACTTTTAGAAAAAAAAATCTTATATAAAAATTGTTTGGTTACAGTTGCATTTTCTCAAGATTCTATCAAAAGTTCAGTAGCGTGCTAATTTAAGGGGATACAAAAAATACTAGTTCTTTTTTAAATGGGACACCCTGTATATTTTTACATTTTTGGAATGGACTTTTTTCTCTGATTCCAAAAATATATAATATGTTACCTCTACATTGTACCGTTCTTGAGTTATGACATGTTGTAAATCTTAGTTTTAGTAATTACTGTAAATATGAAAAATATTGAAGTATGCTATGAAAATGACAACTGATATGTTTGATAATTTACATTTTTATATAAAGTAATTAAAATAGTTCTCAGTAAGAAAGAAGAAGTCAAAATATATACCTATACAAAACAGAAAACAAAGATTTATTTGAGAGAATTTATAAATAATAACTTATAAAAGATATTCGAGATGTCCACCATTATTGTAAATGCATAATTGATAATACTTTCTTATATTATTTATAAAAACATTGCAGATGACTTCACTATTTTCATTTGGTTTGTTAATTTCAAGTTGAATCCTTGCTTTAATCCCTTGTATATTATGATTATTAATACAATCTTCCACCTCTCTGTAAATTATCAAATATGTATTAGTTGTCATTTTCATAGCTCAATTTGATAAATTATCTTTTTCATATATTACAGTAATTACTGAAACTCAGATTTTCAACATTTCATGACTCAAAAACGGTACAAGGTATGGGTAACATATTATATATTTTTGAAATCAGAAAAAAAAGTCCATTCCAAAAATGTGGAAATATACAGGGTGTCCCAGTTAAAAAAGAACTATTATTTTTTGTGTCCCCTTAAATTAGCACGCTACTGAACTTTTGATAGAATATTAAGAAAATTCAGCTGTAACCAAACAACTTTTATATAAAACTTTTTTTTCTAAAAGTAATGATAACGATGATAGGGGGTGGGTAATTTATAATGAATAACCCTGTACACTTAAGATAATAATAATAATGATTTTCTCTTATTGCTTTTATTATTAACATAATTGCAGGCAACATCACATCACTTGCCCCAAGGTCGAATGGATGTTCAAATTACTATACCTAATATTTGTTTAACATTTCTATTAAACGCTGTGACATTTATATTTGGAACAAAGCTACGCAATATCAGTAATTTCCTGCTGAAAGCGTATTTTGTCGATTGATTGATGTGAGAGCTGTTGTAGTAGTCGCCATTTTCACCATCAGAATTAAAATACGCTACGCTATCGATCAATAATGCATTAACTGTCATTAATGACAAATATCATGTTAACAAACATATATCAATCTTTTTTATTGGTGAACCATTTTATCTATTCAAAGCACGCATGAGCGTGTTTAAATCGAACTTTAAAATACGCGCGTTTTTTAAAGTTACCATGGCAACATCAACAACACGAGAAACTAAGTCTGAATGACACTTTTTTTATTATTGATCTGACAGGAGTTGTACTTTGTAACGTCAAAACCTTCATTCGAACAATATTCAACAATTTCAATTTTATAAAAGAAAATGGAAAGTACAGTATTGTTTGAGATATTAACATTTCGATTTTTTAAATCGAAGGAAATGGTATTTCAATTAATACTGTTAACATTCTCAGAACTCAATGAGGTTGAAATTCCATCGAAATGCAAATTAGTTTATGTTTTCCTCATTTCCATGACAACGCAATTCAGCCATTTTACATTATTAGTTCTTATTTCCATTTCTTGTTGTTGTAATAGTAATAGATACCAGTATTTATAATTTCAAAGTGCACCAATAAAAAAAAATTGCGTAAAGTATTCGTGGATAACTGGTCTCTAAAACACTTGCTCTATTTCGAAAAATCGCGCGTGTTTTGAAGACCTTAATATTCACTTATACTTTAATATACTATTTATTTGAAGATAATTTAGACATTTTAAATTTTCATGTTCGTGAATCTTCCATTTCACTGTATCGTCTTTTCTCTTCCCATTTCTTTGATAAAATATTTCCTCAATATTCAATTCCAAGTAGTTATCGTTTTTTCACTTGTTATAACTGTTTTATAAATAATTTCCATTATAATTACATACAATACATACATATAACTAAATAATGTAATTATTACAGTTCAGTTTTCCCAACAATAGACAAGTCTAACCAGAAAGCTTAAAGCTATTTGCAATTTGAGCTAATAATTTCCGTTATGTCCATAATCTGTCGAACACGGCCCTTCATGTGAATTATCTTTGCTGACGTAATCCCACAATACTATATCCATTATTTACCAATGACTTATTTGACAATGATTACACCGATCAACCAGTCAACATTTTCAATTAAATTGATAGGATGTTATTCATGTTGAATAACAAAAACTTTCATAGTTGACGAATGTTTTGTTGAAGCAAATTTAATTTTGGTTTCAGTAAAAATGCATTTTTGGTAGTTTTTTCTGTATATTATACACCAAGGTGGTGAAGACTATTATTATTGACCGAGCACCAAAATTATTTCGCGAGCGGCTTTCCCCGAGCGGAATAAGGTGCGAGGCCAATAAATGTCTTCACCACCATGGTGTATATACATTTTTTTCCACTACTAGCAAAATTGAGGACTAAAATTAAAAATAATTCACAAACGCATAACGAGAAGCGTTTACCCCGTCGGCTGATTGACAAGTACCCCGTCAGTTTTCGATATACTATAAACGGGTATTGTTGCTACCGAGAAATACTCCAGACTGTATACTGAGACTTGAAACAGGTAGTGTCAAGTTAACCCATAATATATTCAAGCCAGCAATTAATTGGTTGGAAAAAATTCTCCCAATGGAAAATACTCGATTTCCCAAGCTTTGTTTTTCTCGCTTTCGAGAACTTGCAAGTTCTTCCGAAGTACGTTTTAATTGGGCTACTCAAATGCGTACTCTATTTGACCTTGCGGGAGGATTGAATATTTGGGAAAACCTAGATCTAAAGTCACTGAGAAATTATCGAAAGACTCTTTTTGAAAATTTATACAATAAATTAAACTGTATGGATCTTAGTTTGGCACAGCCGTACTCTTTCATGAACTTATACACCAGCTTGAATAATACTGGCCAAATAGAACAATACCTGTTACTTAAACTACCCATACAAGTCACTCGCACTCTTGCAGAATTACGGATGTCCAATAGTCATAAAATTTATTTCCCTTTTAACAGTAATAGCTATAATATTAACCCGGAAAAGTTATGCACGTGTTGTAATAAGAATGAATACGAAACCTTCCACAATTTGTCATTTGATTGTCCAATATATTCAGTAATGAAGCTAAAAGTCAATTGTTTTGATACTTTTAATGCACTAATTTCGACTCTGAATAACTTAAGTTATGAATCTGCCAAGATAGTTACTGGATATATATATGGAATATCTTAAAATTACGTTCTTTCATTTTGAATGAATAATTTTATTTTATTTTTTATTCTGTTATTCTTGGAGAATATTTTTTCAACCCCAAACCCTTGCTGTAAACTTTATGTTTGAGAAGCAATAAATGTATTATTATTACTATATACACATAGATTCAAAAGTTTTGCATCACCCTAAATCTCCGAAAAAAATATGTGTTCATAATAAATGGATCAGAGATTAATCAAATAATTAGTTTCAATAAAAAAAAACGTGTATATTTGTCAAAAATTTTTATTATCCAATAATAAACTTGCTTTAAACATAAAAGTATTCTTAGAAATTAAATAAATTAAATACAAATTGATTCTTTTTAAAGAAAAGGTTAAGTGAGAACCTGCATGAGAACTTTTAATAAAGAGTATTTCCACCTCTAGAATTTATGCAAGCTTGAAGTCGCCTGCCCATGCTGTTCACCAAATTATTGATATTCTGTTGAGGAATATTTCGCCATTCTTCTTGGGCCGCATGAACAAGCTCTTGTACACTCCTGGGTGGATTTCTGCGTGCTGCCACTGCCCTGGCAAGCATGTCCCAAGCATGTTCTATGGGATTCATGTCAGGAGATAGGGCAGGCCAGTTCAAACGATTGATCCCTTCAGTTTCAAGATACTCATTTACAGCTCTGGTCCGATGAGGTAGGGCATAATCGTCCATAAAAACGAAGGAATTGCCAACAGCTGCGCGCCATAGTCTCACGTGAGGATGTAGAATCTCTCTGAGATACCTATCACCAGTCATCGTTCCCTCCACATGAATTAATTCTGTGCGATCATTTAACATGATACCAGCCCAAAACATAGCACTTCCTCCTCTGAAGGGCGGCACGGGGCGAGCATGGGCAAGCTGAGCAACTCTCGTTGGATCCCGCCACACACGTATTCGATGGCTATCTTGTACCAAACAAATCCTTGTCTCGTCGGAAAAAAACACCGAATTCCAAAATTCTTCAGGAAAGGCCGCGTGTTCTTGAGCCCACTGTAGTCGGCGAACTCTGTGCTCAGGTTGTAGTCAGGGCACTCTTATTGGTCGGCGACACCTCAAACCTGTCGCAAGTATTCGTAATGTCGAGATCGATACTTGAACTCCCAACGCATGTCTTTTATCTCTTTGGAGTGCTGGTCGGGTTTCTTCGGATAGTTAAGTGGATATAGCGGTTCTGCCGCTGATTAGTAACACGCCTTCTATCGCTTCTAGGTCTATCACGAAGAGAATTGGTCTGGAGGTATCGGTTCCATACACGAGACACATCACTTTGCCAAACGCCAACTCTGTTTGCCATGAACCTTTGAAAATGACCTTCTTCAACTAAAGCCTCTATTCTTGCACGGTCAATCTCACTTATGACTTGACGATTCATGTTTGCACTTAAAATCGTAAAAATCAAATGTCTTGAATGTTAAAATGATCGCACTAAAAATGTTATCTAACAAAAAAAAATGTAAACATCTGTATATTGCAAAAAATATGGAACATATTGAAATGGTAAACATTGATAAACAAGCCAACAAAAAATTGTTAGCGCAAAAAAATTCCTTCGCATCCGAAGAAGGTGATGCAAAACTTTTGAATCTATGTGTATTATGAACGTACCCGTTATGTCATCAGACAATTTTGGTTGAGCGCGAATTTTAAATTAATGGCTTTTTAACCAAATAATTTTATCTTAATATGTTGAAGACAATCTCCTGGGCATACAAAATTATGTTGCACAAGTTTTTAATTGAACTACTATCCCTGAACTTTCAAAATATTTGAATTTGTCCAGAAATTCAACTTCTCAGTTGGCTAGAAGAAGCAATCATTCACAGCAAGTAGTGGAAAATAGTATTTTGTGTCACAAGGATTTCGCTACGCTCGCTCGTGCATCCAATAGTTCTGTGCTGCTAAAGCGTTTCCTGTTTGTATTACACACAGCCTACCAAATAAACCAAAAAGTAGGAGAATATAACAAAAAACTTTGACATACACTGACGTATAATTAAAAAATTCACATGAAACGTCAAAGTAATCAAGTGTTGAGGTATTTAAAAAATATTGCTTTAAGATTTCAACCATGGTTTCCTTATCATTCATTTCATCGGATTTTTGAAGTTATAAAAATATCATTATAATTCTAATTCTCCAACGAATACCCTCAAAAATATTTTCATTCTATTTTCGCCAACGAATTTAGAAAGTGAAAGCCGTAACCTGGACATATCAATGATCAAACAAGTGGTGTAGTTTCCATAATACGTTGAGTCTTGTGCAAGGTAAGGATGCGGGCGAGAGAGGAAGATCCTGCAGGAATATAAAATACAGGCGGGATAATAACCGAAATTACAGGGGCTTGCGCGAGTTCTTGGCGCGAACTCCCGTTGATCAATAGGGACACCGATGTCCCGGTCTCGAATCTCGAGTGCCACTGCAGTAAGTCCAGAGATGGGAGAAGGATGTTCGGGATGCTGGCGTCACTCGAATCGCTACTTTATATTGGAATTATTCAAAGTATTTATCTGTCCAATAAATCGCCAAATGGTTGGGTTAGTAAAATGATATTGGAAGATTTACTTACTATACTGATTCAAAAACGAAGGAAGAAATAGGGATAACAGGTATTAATACTTTGGAAACATTCCAACAATAGTCCAAGTGGAACTATTAGCAAAAAGAATAAATAGGTTGTGTTACGTGAAATATTTATTTTGAGAAGAATCAGAATGTCATAGATGATTCTCCATAGACACTCTATGGAAAGGAGAGTGGTATAAAAGAGAAGTAAACACCGGAGAGCAAAGGATCGATAAATTTCAATATAGAAGATATATACAGGGTAATTGGTTAGTGTATAAAGCAGAAGGTCAATTATTAGGAAAGGAGCCAAAAATAAGTTGAGTACAAAAATTGTAGGAAACTTTAAGCGTCATACTTCAAAATTACAGAATGTTCCATGTTCCATGCTGTTTTTGAATAACCGAAATCTGCTTTACTTTTCATTACAAATATATGAGGTTGTAATCTGTTATACGGGGTATTTGACATGTTCAACGCCCTGTATAATTGCATAGAAGGAATCACCCTGTTTTGTATATCATTGTCGAATAGTACTATTACCGTACTCCTATTTTTATCAGCCATTTCCCATATCTAAAGTTTTTCCATTTTTCGTCTCAAAGTATCCATAAGGTGAAGTATATTTTACAATATTTTGTTGTGCAATTGTTATCGGATAAACGACTACCTGCTGTGAGTTTTTCTCTTGAATCAATCATGTTAGTTTAAATTAAAACGAAATGTCTTGGAATGAAGTATACTTTATTACTAGAAACATGGAAATATCTCATAAATATTATTAGATATGGGAAATGCTTGATGAAAATAAAATTAGGGTAACAGTACTAATCGAGAAAGATATGAAATATAGGATGATATACCAAGGACTTGTTTTCTACGAACTTTCAAGGCTGTAACCGACAAAGATGAATGAAAAAATGATAAATTTTCCAGTTTTTCCGAATTTCCTTCGTTCCCAAATATGCAATCACTCCGCTGAAAACTGCATTGTATTCCGTATTATTATTATTTACAATTCATTTACACCATTATGATTACAGTTTGAAAAAAACGCTTTATCGGTAGTCAAACTAAAAAGTTGAAAATGATTTTTAATTTAAGAATAAAATAATTTACGAGAGAATTAATGGCATTAGGGTAAAAGCGTGGGATGCTTTGTACTACATTTATACACTTACTTTGCATTTCGGAATAGAGCTAGTGAGAAATTATAACAATTGATATCGAGCACCCCACGCTATTACCATAATGACATTAATTTTCTGGTGAACCTTTTTATTCTTAAATTAAAAATAATTTTTCACTTTTTAGCGTGTTTTTTAGTTTTTATTTCAACTTATCAGTCCCATTTACTACAAACTCGATCCAAGATCAAAGTTTTTTTTTAAACAGAACATCCTATACCTATTTCACTACTATATTGTATTGTCATCGGTACTTGACAATAGAAGTGTGCAAAGAAAATTTTGAATTAATCTGAGCGTTCAAAGTGGGTAAAAATCGGTTATAAACATACATACAGGGGAGCTAATAAGAGCCAGTTGAAAAATTAGATTTTTGTCGCTTTAAATGTTTATAACAATTTCGTGAACAACATTTGCGAGTCTAAAATATATCCGTTTTTTGGAACTTTAGTTCTTTACGTCAGGTTATGTTTGAGCGACCAGGGGTCGCGACTCAAAAGATCTGACCGTTACGTTATGTTACGTTGCTTCGTTATGTGCCTTGCTTGCGTGCGTGTGCTATCTCCTGAGTCTCTCTCTCGTTTACGAAGCAGCGATTCATATGGTTCGGCCGGGAATCGAACCCGGTCCGCCCGCGTGGAAGGCGAGCATTCTACCACTGAACCACCGAAGCTATATTATGCAAAGCTGGTATTCGCAGTGCTGATGATCTACTTGAATTTTTTCGGATAAATTTTTACCATTATTTACATAATTTTTTTGCGCGATTGATCTTTTTTGTTTATTTACAGCATCGGTTGTCAGGACGGTAGGTTGTGTTTACTGGTTTCTAAGTTTAACACGTCGGTGAGTGATTTACTTACCGTTCTGACGTCGAAAAGTAATAGTGCCTTGGTTTGCTTACTACTCGACCACCGAGAAATATGCAAATTGTTTATCTATAACGTCAGATGTATTACATAATTTTTGCTTAAAAGGAACTAAAGTTCCTACCGTGTGTCCCGCGACACGTTCTACTTTTTACTAGGATTTGTGTCATAGAAATTCACTTATTGCTTGGCCTATAAAAGAATAATAATCCACAGTTCCAAATATGTTCAATCAATCGCAAAATTAACAAACACGAATGACTTTACAAATATTTATTCAATCATACAAATCAAATACATGGTGAGACAAAGCTCAACTAACTACATTTTTTACCAGTAATTTTAAGTGGATCACCCTATATTTCATATCTTTGTCGATTAGTACTGTTACCCTAATTTTATTTTCATCAAGCATTTCCCATATCTAATAATATTTATGAGATATTTCCATGTTTCTAGTGATAAAGTATACTCCATTCCAAGATATTTCGTTTTAATTTAAACCAACATGTTCGATTCAAGAGAAAAACTCACAGCAGGTAGTCGTTCATCCGATAACAATTGCACAACGAAATATTGTAAAATATACTTCACCTTATTGATACTTTGAATCGAAAAATGGAAAAACTTTAGATATGGGAAATGGCTGATAAAAATAGAAGTACGGTAATAGTACTCTTCGACAATGATATACAAAACAGGGTGATTCCTTCTATGCAATTATACAGGGCGTTGAACTTGTCAAATACCCCGTATAACAGATTACTACCTCATATATTTGTAATGAAAAGTAAAGCAGATTTCGATAATTCAAAAACAACATGGAACATGGAACATTCTGTAATTTTGACGCTTAAAGTTTCCTACAATTTTTTTACTCAACTTATTTGGGGTGACATTCACTGAGACCTAAAAGATCTATTGTGCCCCCTTACTTCTAGTCAGTTTCTGAGGAGAGTCTCAGAAACTAGTAGTTCCTTTAGTCCTATTTCCCGGAGGAATTTTAGGATGTCTGCAGGCTTCAACTTAGGTAAATGTTCCTCTTCTATCCAGTAATCTCCTAGGTGCTGTGCTCTAGGATTCTGAAGTGCTGTGCAGTTGGAAAGTATGTGGATGGAGGTTTCTTCTTCCATTCCACAAATTTTCATAGCTTACTTTGATAAATTATTTTTTTCATATTTACAGTAATTACTACAACTCAGATTTTCAACGTTTCATAACTCAAAAACGGTACAATGTAAGGGTAACATATTATTTATAGGTATTTGAAATCAGAAAAAAAGACCATTCCAAAAATGTGAAAATATACAGGGTGTCCCATTTAAAAAAGAACTATTATTTTTTGTATCCCCTTAAATTTGCACGCTACTGAATATTTGATGTGATTAAGAAAATTCAGCTGCATCCAAACAACTTTTATGTGAAACTTTTTTTCTAAAAGTAATAATAGCTGTAAGGGCTGTATAGCTTATAGAGTTAAGTTTCATGTAATAAAAATATATATATATATATGTATATATAAAAACGTGTAATGGCTGTAGTATACCTTATAGAGTTAAGTTTGTTTTGTTTTATGTTCATATACCTATGTATAAAATGTTTTAAACTCGGTGTCAGCTGAGTGACAAGTGACACGAGCGATCAGAAATAAAGCCAAAACACTGAATCATTCTAATTTATTGAAATCCTAAATAAAGTATAAAAATACGACTAAAACAATAGCGATGATAGGGGTGGGTAATTTATAATGAATAACCCTGTACTTGTTTTTCACGAAGTTTCAGCGCCCCAACTTGAAAAACGACGAATTTTTTAAGAAAATGGGGAATTTTCCAGGTTTTCCTAATTTTTTTCACTCCTCGTTATAAAATAGCTTTGCTATAGATCGTTACGAGTGTGAGCTAGACACGAATTTTATATGAAGAATAATAATTACTTTTAGTACCTTTTTATTATTCCCCAATATTTTAATACGAACTGTAGGACACTCTGTATATTAAAATTTTACAAAACAGTTTTGTTTTAATACGCGATTCAACGCTGTATCCAGAAACTGTATTCTGCTAACTCTAGTTTCGGGAGTTCGATACATTGTGTTCCAACTCTTTTGCAAACTGTTATTTTCTAACTCTCAGCTCCGTTTTCAGAGTAACGTTCTTAAATAACGGTACGTGAATAACCAAACCACCACGGCGAATTGAATAGTCTTCCCGGAGCAGCCGTACACCACGGTTTACTCCTCGTCGTTCTTCCACTCATTTATTTAATAATTTTAATATAAGCTTAATAATAAAATCTTCTGCTTTAACTCATAAAGTTGTTAAAAAAAAGAATTTAAAATTTCTGTTCAAAGCGATTAAATTGACATAAAAAAAACGTGCTTTCCGTACACCTGTTAGAACTACTGTCAAATGAACTTTTTTTGCTTACATTTTTCAACTACTTTTTCGTTTGTTTGAAGAAAAAAACACCAAGTAGATAATCAACGAGTGCATGTGACTGAATTAGAATTTAAATTCGATGTTTTCAAATAGAGTGAGTTTAATATATAAGAGGTAACAACAATAATAAATAAATAAATACGTACCTTAACCGTTGTGATATCAAATTTTTTATTGTTCAATAAAAAATAATTTTCTACTCCTCAACAGAAGACTCCCCTAGATACCGTAGACATATCAGATGATTAGAGCTTGTTAGTAAGTTAGATTATAGATGAGATTTTTAAGGAGTTCCTTCGCACTTTTTAATACAAAACAAAAGATAATAAGTAGTAATAGATTTAGATGAATGTGTGTCCGAGACATATCGACGTTTTTAAGAACTAAAAGAACTATTAAATGATAAGTGTTACAATTTCTAAGACGTTTTAAAACGCGCGTTAAAAGTATAGTGAATAAATAGGTGAAGAGAAAAACATCATGAGCTTGAACAGGTCATGTTTGTCCAACAGAGGGATGAATGGCAAGGTAACTATAAATAATATATATTCATTATTAGTCCAGTAACTGAACACGTTGCCACCTCCGTTTTTCCGCTTTAAAGGAGTTGTGGTGACAAAGAGAGTTTCAGGGAAAAATAAACTCAACAGTAGTTGTACTGCCCGGTTCCTCAACGGAGAGGGGTCGTGGTAAATTAAATAAACAATTATTTGCGGTTCCTATAAATTTTAAATGTTAAATAAATAGATAGTCACACCGTTTTCAACGACTTACACCAGTCTGGGTGTAGAGCGGGCCTGATAGTAGGTGGTTTGCACCGAAGACCTAATGCTAGCTGTCGATGTCAAATGACAATCGAGAGCACGTTGTTAAAATATCAAAAGAATAAAATGGGTAAAACTTATAAACACAAATGGTCTCAGCTATGGATTAAAATTCTCTTCAATACAAAAAAAGGTAGGTAACTAGACTGGTTTATAGAGTCGATTCCAAGAGTATACTTTTGGATTACGCTGAAAGATTAGTATTGAGAGTTACTATCTAAAAGTTTACAAAAGCTGTAGTCACAAAAGGTTACATAAATTTTAGGAGTGTATGGGAAGTTTCAACTTCCAACCGAGTTGGGCGATATAACCAATAGTCTCTGCAAATGTTGTCTTCAACCTATCTGAGACACCTATACTGTCTCAACGAACAGCAAACAGGACAGATATTGATAAATATGAATGGTCCTACTTGCAAGGCTCCAGGTGATGTATAGTCGATAGGTCGGAGGAACTAGACGAAGGGGCCTGGCCCTCTAAAGGTGAGTTCCCTGCTACTTGTAGATCTATCTGTTAATTATTCCTATTGTCTTAAAGAAAAGACGTCTGTGTAGATGACGAGGAAGGGTGATGATGCGAACAGCGATGATTCAGACCACGAATAGATCTATGAATAGATCTAAGAATAGGACCCGGAATAAGACCCGGAATAAGAGATCAGGGATGGAGTGTGACCTCAATGTTTTATTCCTTTTCCTGTTAGAAAGAAATCCGCTAGCTGCGATTGAATAACCACTTAAGGTATTACTTAATATATCTAACAGGTTTTAGTTGTAACTGGGCTAGATCCGAAATTATTTCGAAAGAGCACAAAGAGAGCGACCACTTTAAAGCACCAGAACACAAAAAAGGAGGATTATGGACCAGTCCAAACCTCACAAGGTCAAGGTCAGTCTTCTTCTACTTAATACCCCTTAGTATCAGGTGAGCAGGTCAAAGGTTAACTTAATAGGTAGCTGGACAGTTCATTGAACTTTACTTAATAGGTCAGAGGCCTCTTGAAGATTGATAAGGAATTTGTTACTTGTCAGAAAATGTAAACACAATCAAATAAAGTGTGGTAATAATGAATGATTCTTAACTATTTCTGAAGTAGTGGATGGTATCAGAGCAATATAAACAGGGTGAGTGGTGGCTCTCTTTCACATTCGTAAAAACTATTTATAATAATGAAATTAAATGGTTAACATTAAAAACTATCTGATGAATTTTGAATTGAAACCGTTACAACGTGAAAATATCGAAAGCTCCTGAAAAGTCCCTGAAGACTTCACTTTTGGCTCAATTTGTAGGTCACGGCAGGTGTTTTCGAACGAGAAAAATTTTACGCGATTGTGGTTACGGAAGGGGAGAAAAATGGCCCCCTAAACCCTGGAAAACGGGTTTCTCGCTAATATCTGGCTAAATATGCGAATTAGAGAATTTTTCTTCGGGTAAAAAATGAAGATCGCCTTATTATCTACAAAAATGGTTCCCATCATTTTTTTCGAAAATTCGATAGTTATCGAGATAATGAGACCAATCAGTCTCCTCATTTCAGCTGCTGCTCTGCCTGTAGGGATTCTGCTGTCTATGCATTAACTTGTGAGCGGGCGAACGAATTGTTCCATAACTCGGCAAAAAATTGACATTTTCCGATGATTCAAAGTTCATTACAATGGAAAGCTATCATTCCATGTGACTTGAAGCTCGTTCGACAAAAATATTTAAAAAAGCGGTCAGTTTTTTCCAAAAAAAAAATTGTATTTTATCCTAATTTTTCTTAAAATGGAACCTTGGGAGGTCTTGAATGATCTCTGAAATTTTTTTTACTATCTTTCTTGCGTTTTAATGAAAAATTGATTTGTTTATTTATTTATTTAAAAAAAAAGTCCAGCTTTTACCGGTGTGATCAATTTCCCTGATTTCTGGAAAACGATTAGATATTATTAAAAATTAAGAAGTACATTCGAAAACTAGACACTCTAAGATTTAAAATTATGTGCCTTGAAAATCAATATTGTTACGAACTCAGTGATTCCGAAGCCGGTCCAGTCGCAAACTATGAATGCGACCTTTCTAGAAAGGTCCTTTCGCAGGTAATGTTCGAGACTGTTCTCATCTCAAACAGCGTACTAGGCCAATGGTTTATCGCGAATGATCTGGAATTATAAAGTATACGCAGAGGTGGTATATTCAAGAATTTTCTAGAGATTCGAAGGACTATATATACGCGGGTTTTCGAGTGAGTGGAGGAGTTGTTCAGTATACAGTGAATCGGTAAACAGTTCAGTATACAGTGAATCGGTAAACAGTTTCAGTATACAGTAAGTGAACAGAAAGTGAATATAAATAGTGTTGAAGATAAATTAGGACAATTATTATACCGAGTGTAGATAAATTAGTAGACATTAAGTAGTGTGTATATAAATTAAGTTTATCATATTGTGTAAGTGTTTCTTTAATAAATCAATAGTAATTAGCCATAGTGAGTGTATAATATTATCCCACGTTAAAAACGGTCCAAATAAATAAGAAAAACATTTCAATATATAGGATGATACAATTTTAAATCGCGCTTGTTCCACAGATTGTGCAGAGCTCTGAAAACTGCTGAAAAATGTGAATAAACAAATCAATTTTTAAGACCCCCTAAGGTTCCATTATAAAAAAAATAGGATGAAATACATTTTTGTGGAAAATATGAACAAATTAATGACATGGTCTCAAAATCTTGTGGAAAAAAACTGACAGCTTATGATAGCTACGGGTCTTCCCATTGTGATGAACTTTGAATCATCGGAAAATGTCAATTTTTTGCCGAGTTATGGAACAATTCGTCCGCCCGCTTACAATTAATGCGTAGACAGCAGAATTCCTTCAGGCAGAGCAGCAGCTGAAATGAGGAGACTTTCAGGTCTTATTATCTCCATAACTATCGAATTTGCGAAAAAAATTATAGGGACCATTTCTGTAGATAATAAGACGATCTTCATTTTTTATCTGGAGAAAAATTCTCTAATAAGCATATTGAGCCGATAACCCGTTTTCCGGGGTTTAGGGGGCCATTTCCCTCCCCCCTTCCGTAAACTCAATTGCGTAAAATTTTTTTTCTCGTTTAAAAACACCTCCGTTACCTACAAATTGAACCCAAAGTGAAGCCTTCAGGGACTTTTCAGTAGTTTTGTTCCTTCATTCACTGGACTATATTAGGCTATAAATAGTTCCGCAGGTCTATATAGAGCGCGTAATGGAAATGAAGTCTCATAAAATCTAATCCTGTTATGTATTAAGGAAACAACATTTAATTATTCCTTATGATACCGCGTGCTTTTGTCGACCAGGAAATGTATTTGCTTATTATCAAATGTAGCGTTGGAAAATTGTAAAGTTCTGGTGACAACTTATATCACTTGCAAAAAAAATTTGATATATCACTATCAATCAATTTCATATAAGTTGGAATGATTGCCAGAAGTAATTGTTGAGAGTAACACAGTAACCTGTGGTGTTCCACAGGGAACAGTACTGGAACCTCTATTATTCACGATTTATACAAATCGTTTATTGCATTCCCAAGCATCAGGAAAAATAGTCAGTTTTGCAGATGATATGGCCATAATATATGAGGGTGAAAGCTGGAAAGACCTCAAAGTATTAGCAGAACAAGATCTTAGACAAAAATATGTAACTGGTTTAAATATAACAAATTGACTCTTAACATCCAAAAAACAAATTACTTACCGTTCACATCCTACTCCAATCACCTTCCTGATCTGGGACCATTAACAATTGATGACCAAACACAAATTTTTGAAAAAGATCGAATCAAATACTTAGGAATCGTAATAGATAGACATTTAAGGTGGTACTTACAAGTTAACAACGTCAAAAATAAATTAAGAGGTCTGCTGACTAAATTCAGATACCTAGTTGATTTTTTAACATTGAAAAACCTTAAAATTTTGTATTTCTCGTTAGTGCAATGTCAGTTGCAGTATGGTATCCTAAGTTGGGGAGGTGTAACAGAAAGTAATTTGCAGGGTCTTAATGTCTTACAGAAGTGGATACTGAGAGTCATATACAGGGTGTTTCTTAAGTAATCTAAAATATTATATGGGGCGCT
>CAJUYH010001704.1:2564-15303 GCA_910591685.1 Galerucella tenella
TATTTTTGTTTTCTGTATTTTGTTTCTCGACTACGGCACCAGATCACTTATATATTTTTTCGGCGTCTAGGCTTCTTTCTGGCTTCCATTACTCGGAACAACGAAGGGTCATGACAAAGAATAACACCCCCGGGGAACTGGGGACTGGGTCCCAAGGCGCATACCCAGTGAGAACGAGAGTAATACCAAAAATTCTCGAGTCTTCCTCTTCTTTTTTTATCTGTTTTATTTTCTTTCTTTTTTTTGGCGGCGTGCGGCGTGCGGCGTGTAAAATTGACCGACCGCATCAATATAAATATATAAAGCGGTTGCGTGATGTGAACGCGTTAAAATATCACGATATAACTTGGTTATTTAGTAAAAAGGACGGAGCAGCAAGCGAAAGAGGACGCGTGATAGTCCCTGACGTCGCGTCATATAGTGGCCTAACGCGCACTTTACCTCGTTAAAAGTTTACGAGCTTTGAGACTTTGGAACTATTGTATGGCAATCTCTTATATATATATATATATATATATATATGTTTTCTACTCTCTTCCTTACTCTTTTTCTTGTTCATCTTCCTTTTTTATTTCCGCAATTGCTCTCACAGTATTTACCATCGAATTTTGTCTTACCTCTTTCACTTAACTTGTGCACAGTTGTAAAACACAAAACAATAAAACAACTACACACACACACACATATATATATATACATATATGTCGACTTTTTGTTGCCTGTGGCGCAACTTGCGCGCGTCAACAATTTAGTTGAAAAGCGCCATGAGCGATAATGAACTGGTCCACGCCCATTTGTGTTCCTCATCTCCAATATATAAGTATATATATATATATTGGAATTTGTTTTTTCACGTGTGCGTGTGTGAGCGGCCCACTGTCATTATACCGTCAACACGACGCCGATCTAGTTTACAAAGGTGAGACATAACAAAAAAACAGAAAAAAAAACAAAATGAAAAGAAGGAGAAACATAAAATAGAAAAAACAATGAGAAGAGATCTTCAGATTTTCGCCTAGAGCACAATATATTGAAGAGTTTGGTCGGTATATAGGGACATGGTGTCTCGGTAATATGAGAGAGTCACCTGGCACTCGACGATCACGCAGGATGTAGGGTTTGAAGTGCTGGTCGCGTTGAAACCTCTTGGCGAATCGAACCGAGTGGTATATGGATACGTATGTACCTATATATGTATACATACATAAAATATAACGTATACATATCATTCAGCAGTAGGTGTGAAGCCTGATTCTTCGCTGTCGTGTCGCTCCTTTGTCTCTCATTCATTCTCTCTATATATAGCTCTTTCGATCTTGAATTGTCCAATGAGCGCCCGTATCTCCTTGGATAATCGAGTACTATGGGGACTCATGATTCGTCGAGACTTCAACATCGATTCTAGCATCTTGTCTTCTTTTATTTTCAATTTTATGTTTCCCACTTGGCGTTTATTTGCACCATATTGATCTATACTACCATAAATTGTGTTGTCGATTGATGAAGAAATCTTGCGCATATTAATCTTCATTTCGTTATTCGATCTATTTGTTTTTAATTTTGTTGTGACATCTCATTCTACCGCTTGTTTGATTGGGTAATAAATTTTCACGCTGTTTTTCATCTATTTATTTTTTTATTTATACAATTTTCTAGGGTATATTAACATGATAAAACTTAGTGAGCGGAGGTTATTGGTTGGAATAATTTTTTATTTGAAATATGATTAATGTTTCCGTTAGAAATTACATTTTTTTTCATTAAGTATTTATCATATTGGTTTGAAACAGAAATTAGCGGAATGCTATTCAATAAAATTGTTGGAATAAACTGCGGAAACTTTAATACACGAGATATCATGAAAGGGATGTATGAAAAATGAGAAACAGGTGAGAACAAAATCTAACGAGAAACTATAACTTTTTATTCTTTTTGTTAATGTTTTATTGTAAAATTTACTATTCAATGATACTTCTATTGATTAGAGATATTTTAGTATTCCATGGCAATCCGTGCCGGGATATTTTGGAAATTGAATATTTTATTCTGGTTATAAATTTATCTGGAATTAAATCATTGGGTATGGATTGAGCACATATTGCAGAATAATGTTCCACAATAGGAATTCGACGGTAGTATCAATTTTATTTATTCAATTTAATACGTTGAACAAAAAACTCATTCATAACTTTAATATTAAGTCATGTGACCACGGGAAAATTCATAAAATTTGTCTTGTATTTGCGGTTACTTAACTAATAATTGGCTGTACTGCAATAAAATTTTCATACAATTAAATTATAACAATTATTAATTCATTATATTTAATATTATTCAATATTAAAATATAATATATTATTTATCAACATTTCATATTGACACTGATAATTTGTATATTTTCTATGAAATGACTACGGAAATTTGACAAGCTTTTCTTATTTAAAAAACATATCATGCCTATTGTTATACGAACTAATGAAATAAATACTGAATTTTTTCTCTCTGGCCACGTTATCTCTGCATTTACACTCAAATCAATATAAAAAATACAAAAATTTATTTTTATAAAATCAAAAATAAAAATTCGCTTCAATTACATTATAACTATACCCACACAATACACACACTTTATATAAAAGTTTTTGTTGGCGTGTGCGCGCATTCTCTCAGCAACAATCCCACGAGACTGTAAAAAATTAATGTTATCATTAATAATTTCTTTGCCCCATTTTAGTTTTATAACAGTATATAGTAATATTATTATTTTTTTCTTCTTCCTGACACATAAAAGTTCCGATCCCAACGGGTATATCATGTTTAAATAATTGATAGATACCACTACATTATTTTTCGTCTTGTATCTCTGTACCTATATATATATATACATATATTTGATCACATTCATTACGCATTGGATAATATTGTCAATATACACAACAGACCTCCGAAGAATATTAGAATATAATTGAGGAAAGTAACTAAATGAATTTTGGGTCAAAAATAAAAAACAATTTATAATAAAAATATAATAAAAATAAACTTTTTTTTATTGTCATATTAATTAGATATATATGTTGAGAGAGCAAGGTAACAGACATATAATTTTATTAATAAACAGAATTATCAAAATCAAGCATTAAACTAAATTGCAAAACAGGCGCTAAATATGAAACAGGTACTCAATTATGGTATATAGCCAATTTATCGATAGGAATTTTTTTGAGAAAATAAGAATAACGAGAATTCACCTAATTGTAAGAAATAAAATCACTTCGGTGACCCAGCCCAGTCACAGCCCCAGTTCATATTTAAAAATTCTCCATCAAAATAAACTTAATTTCGTATTTTACATCACAAGCAATTAATCAATGAAAAAACATGCAATGAAACGTATAATCATACATGAATCCGCTGATATTAACATGAACATGTATGTGTTCACACGTGTGTATATATATATATATAAGAAAAAATTCCCCATTGAGTTTTGACTTTTAAAAGTCTTGTTCTACATATTTCTTTATGTTCTTCCCCGTATTGGCGAGACCAAGTTTTCATTGCAAATTTTCCAACCCATTGATCTTTTCATGTAGGTTGATATGAAGGTCGTCAATATGATCGATCACTGCGTGAAATCGGTAATTCATCATACGACAAAGTCCATGATTGAGAATGACTGTAAAACAAAAGTTAGTCGACCATACCAACAATAGTTGGGCAATCTGTCATTTCATATTATATTATGGGGTATATAATATTAAAATACGCAAGACGCACATAATTATATTTTAATGTTCAATCTCGCTGAGACATTATAAGATAATTAAACCAAAGTTTATTCATAGAATTAAAGATTAATCCAAAATTATATATATATATATATATATAAATGTATCCACACTTTACTGCTATATAATAACCATAAAATTATTTTTCTAAATAACTTCCATGTTTTTAATTAACTTATAATTGATAGGTGAAAATATATTACAGAGCTAATTCATGCATTTCACAATTTGATTGCAATATATTTATTTTGTCTGTCATCGAGACTATTTGAAAGAATAAATAATTTATGCAGGCAATATCGATGAAGCATCACACCTTTATAATAATGACGACGTGAAAAATTAATGAATAAACAAAAAGAATAAAAAATGAAAATATAAAAAAAAATACATACACAGCGGTTAAAAATGAATATTTTTAACGTCGTATATTTAAAATAGACGCGCAATATCGGCCCATACACGATTGAATCGTCTGTGGGTGCAGGGCGGAGACGGGAAACGGACAATGAATGGGTTAATCAAGTGGAGTCAATCCGAGGGGATCGGCAACGACGAGGCCACACCGCGAGAACCATCAACCCAAGAGCCACACTTACGTCATATATCATTAATTAATCCATCGCAGTACTACATGTATGTTCACGCATTCACCGCGCTATGAAGAAAAAAAAAAAAAAATCGGGAAAATAATGTAATTCAGGGAAGTACCCAACAAACATAAATATATTTTACCTTGTTTATCAATGAAAAGAAAATAATATACAAATGAATAGAAGATAAAATGAAGTGTATCACAAATCGGGAAGAAACTACTTTTTTTCTAGTACCCAGATAGAAATTAACACTGACAATTATAATGTATTGATCATGAGTTAGTAGGAGATTGGAACACTAAAAAAAAATAAAATTGCTAAACATTATAAATATTCCAAATTTTTTAACGGACTTTGGCAATAATTGATATATTTTTCAGTGTCTATTAAGTTTTTCGATAAAGATATTATTTTTCATCCACATTTTAGTCTATTCTCCCTTTATAATTCACCAATTGTAAATTCCAGTATTAATCCTTCCAGCACACGGATACATATATATATATATACATATATATATATTGCTTGATCTCGATGACCGTGAAATTTTTTTATGACAATAGCGAGAGAGAGGTTGCTTTTACGTTAAAGCCAACGCACACGATCGGTATGAGGCTCAGTCGAGTGTCAAATTTAATTTGATCGATCGAACAAATCCAATTTTCGATGTTTGCCGTATCCACAGCGTTGAATTAGTGGAAAATGATTCTTTCGACAATTGTTCATGGGGTCGCGGACCGTAAGCAACACCAGGTACATTCGATTTCCATACATCAATAGATATAATAATGTATATGACAATGTGTATGAGGATTCGTCATTAGGTACGCGCTGATGCCTCTGAATAAAAAGAAAATATGAAAATAGAAAAAAGGGGTGCGTTAATTAGGATTTGTAATATAATGCCAATAGTTTGGGACCACATGGACGAGGGTGCTGTGGCTTAACGCTCTTTCGTTGCGTGTGCAGCTGGAATAGTATACAGCATATATGCAAAAGCCAACCTAAAGCTAACCAGCCGGCTGTGCGGAGTATAGCGACTGACGGAACCACAACGTATATAAACATGTATAGGTCATTCATGTATATATAACGTAGTATATGCGAACCTTCTCGTGGCGCACTACCATCACTCTCTCTTTGTCCTTGGTAGTGCGTTTAAAATATGCAATTATTCGTATTTACCACTCGTTCTATTATTATCATCATCATCGTTTTTGTCCTTTTTTTTTTTATTTTTGTCATTCACCACGTATTTTATTGGCCAAACGCTAATTAATAACCGTGCGGAGGACAATTGCGATCACATACTATTCCATGCAATATAATAAAATGAAATTTAATTACAGATATAAATATTTCCATTAAGTCGTATATATAACATATCAATTTATTTATTATCAACGTGCATAATTAAAAGGTACAATAAACCTTTTATCATGCCCTTGCATTTATTAACAATTTCCAATATATAAACATATATATTATATATTTATATTTGTTATGTAATAGAAAAGCCCATGAATTTCAAATTAAATTGGGCGTTAATGTCATACCAATTGAGTATGGATTTATATGGTTGACTGTACTCGGTTGAAAGTTTAGTTGTGTTCATGTGTGTTACAGACGTTATGGGTAGAAGACCGGCGAAGAATGACGCGCCCGAGGGAAACTATGGGGTTGATATTCGTTAATGAAAATATATTAACGTGGCACACGCTCCCTCATGCTTATACACACGCTTGATTCATCATATTCATTGTAAATATTGTTTTCACGTGACCCCAGCCACGCCTGTGTTTGTACATTCACCCTTGTTTCTATACATGTACGTGTAGATGTGTGGAATATATACAAATGTACATGCACATAGACTTATGTGTGAAGTCAAACGAAATGTAGTCGCAGACGCATTTCTTTGTATTTTCAATCTTTTGCGCATCAACATCATGCTCGCAATTGTATATTGTTGTCTGTCAACCCCCGACTGTCGACTCCAATAGATATATATAACAGAGATTACGTATATATATATATATATTGTACATAAATGTAGTTGCTGTTGAAACATATTTCTATTACTCTCAGGACTATTAATCTTCATATTTTCGTATGGTGTACATATATGAATTACGTGAGAAGAAAAAATTACTTTGTCCTGACGTTTTTTTTAATTGAAATTTCAACATTCATTTTTTAGGTTTAGCAATAAGGGTTAGTTGTTTCTCGAAATTTCTCATTGTTTGTGGAGTACAAAATTAAATAGTTTTTTTTATGAACAATTAAAGGTGCAATTGGCATTTGAATTTAGTTGCAGGTATTATAACAATTTTAAAGATGTTAGTATATTTGAGATATTATATGACAAGAGTTTTTAAATATAATTATTAATGAGTGATAACAATTTAAATAGTTACATAGGACAAGGTAGATGAAATGAGGAAAGACAATGTATAAATTTTAAGGAGGAAGCAGACTGGAATGTTGATGAAAAGTAATAAATAGGTACGAAATAAAAAAATTTCTATCGAAGTATTCAAAGGAAAATGACATAAAATTCATTATTTATCGACGAATTTCTACAGCCTTCATGGTAATAATTGATGTTTGCAAACCATTGTTCAGTGTTCACAATATTTATTATCAATTTATATATTGTAATTATTAATAATTATTTTTGCACCGTATATATTTCATTAGATTTCAAGTAAAAATCGGCCTTTCTTCAGATTGTTTTTTTTTTACGTTTTTATTTGAAAAAAAAAAATTTTCACTATACATAATAATTACTGTTATCACGCGTACAATGAATTGTTGTGCGTGTAAAGTTCAATTCCAACTATATATATATATAGTATTAGAAAAAATTGCGTGATTATATTAATAAAATCACAAGTTTTGTAGGTGATTCGGTATTTGTATTCGCCAACTATTCATAATGTCGACGTGCAGGAGAGTCACAAGAAGGTCGTGCATGTCGGTAGTCATACATACATATACAAGGATGAAGGGGTGGGAGGCGGCAGGCGTCGCGACGCTGCTCGGGACCGCAGAGAACTATGCGCCCGGGTGGCCACTGCGCGCCAGTATCGAACCCGCGATCATAGTGAGCGTACGAGCATCCCATACGCAATATTATTGTCTGTCCATTCGCATCGTGTAAACATTTTATAAAAGTAAAAACAAAATTAAAAAAATCAAATGAATTTATTTTTATTCTTTGCGATCGTCGCGTTAAATTTGTGTACAGCCAATTGACTTATTGACAATTAATAAATACAACATAATTTCATAAACAGTTTATAAATCCAGTCAGTGTAATATAAATAAATATTGTATTATTTTAAATGTTAAAATTTGTTCACGATATTAATGGTCGTGAGTTAGCAGATTTCAAATGCTTCACACAAGTGAAATAAAGTAATTAACGCTTGGTGAACTAGTAAAAACATTTACACATACATGTACATATATAACCATACATGTATACATTTGTGAGATACTGTCGAAGCACGAGTGTGAAACAAAATAATTTATTTTCGTTTCACTCTGTAGGATTGATTGGATAGCAGAATTGAGGAGCGACGTGAAAGGACCAATCACATACAAACCGTGGGGTACGTTATGTAGACTTTTGCCTCTGAGAGTGTTTATAGTCGTATATCTCTTTCCCGTTTTCTCTCTCAATTTTTTTTTTCTTTATTAATCTGCCTCTCTACCTCACACTGTGTATCATTTTATACCCGTGTGTATATCACCGCAACTGTTGTGCACAGTAGGCACAATTTTTCATGGGGATTCATGACGAATTCTCTGCGTCCTCGTCCAAAAAATGGCCCAATTTTCTACGTGACGTTCTTCTGACCAAGTCAAATAACTCATTTCACAAATTTTCACTGTTACATGTATATATATGTATATATACAGGAAGTGAAGAAAATTCAACAGTGTCTTCTAATGAAGCACATAAAATCAAAAAATTTTTATCATTCTCAAAAAACCATTTAATGATGAATAAAAACCATTTCACTTATCATTTTTTTTATTCATGCACTCCTGCTAATGGGCGCATTCATTGTAATAGGTGGTACAGGGTTGTAGGTATGATAGAATAGAAATTCCCGGTGCAACAATGCGACATTCAACAATTCCATCGAGATATAACTGCGGGAGTGTATTTACGATACGATGGACTGTGTGAGTAATTTGTCATTTTTTCATTGGCAAATTTCTGTTTGATGCGTCATTAAAATCAAACCGACTTATGCGACGCATTATGACAAATACCATATGATATTTTGTCTTTACAGTCGTGTCATATGCACGCCTCTCTGCTAACGTCGATGAATTAGCAATAAAAATATATGTTAAAATTGAAATTGCATAGCAATCTCAAACTACAAATAAAGTTTATTGACAAGATCTTATAACTTATTAAAATCATAAGAATGTGATGACAAAATCTACTCCCTAATATGAATATTAATTATTAAAGAATGATTCAGCGTGATGGAATTGACTGCATTAAACTTCAATGACATGAATCACTTATTTGTTATGAATTATTAATTATATATGTCTGTGTCAAAATTAGAGATATTAACTATTCAAAAATATTGATTTTCTTCTTTGAAGTAGTTCAGTTGTACGAAAAAATTCTATTCAATAGCAATATATTTTTTTTCTCCAATAGCTGGTGACTGCTTATAAAGATTTATAGTATGAAATTTTCTCAAGGCAGATGCATAGATAATTATGATAGCACGTATACATACACGTTAGGTATCTCATAGATGTTTTCCAGTGTTGGAACTAGCATTATATTTTCAATAATATATTACCAATTATGGTAACAAAAAATGACCAACAATTTATTACTGGCAACTAATAATATTCAGTTGCGGTAACTTTACTGTCTCTTCAGGGTAGCACTCACTTTCTATATTATATATCTATTGCATGTATATTTATATAGTCTACATAAATATTTTTGTGTAGAACATATGGAGATAACATGTCTATAAATGAACAACCTATCAATTTTGTATTTCACAAACGCGAATGATTTCTTAATTATTTTTCGAAACTCAGATTTATTTTCAGCATCGTCACATAATTTCATTTTAACCCTACAAGTTGCTTTGAAATTTTATAGTCGATATATAGTTATGGTTGATTAATTGATAGTTGTAATTGATAACTGTCGCATGCGTATGTGGCTCTTCCTTTTAATACCTTCTTCATTGTCATCGTATTTCCGCAATTTTCATTATTCATCAACGTTATCAGTTCAGTTCACTTTGATCTAAAGTTGTTTTTGGATTATTACATTACCTTGTGGCTATGCTTCCTTGTTCCATATTTCTAGAATTACGCTCTATACACGTCCATTACGTTTAACTTTGCGATGATTACAGAATTTTTAATATTGTTTTCTGAACATCAAAAGATATTGACATGGAGAATTATAACATAAATAAATAGTAGGTGGGTAATAACGTAGAGCATAAATGAAAATTGGCAGCATATGAAAACAAAAATAATTCCACAAGATTTTTAACATTCATTTTTATTTATAAAGTAATATACCAAATCTATTGCAAGTCAAAAATAATTTTTGCTGTAGTTTTAGAAATTTAAGTAATGCCAAAACAGTATTTACGAATCATAGTAATACGTTGATGAATAGCATAACATGAAAAATTCATTGTAATTAACAAAAATCACCGTGAACATAGTTGAAATATATTCATAAATATGAATTCTAGTCTTTATATGACAATTTTTCGAATTCACACATTGTATCTTTCATCAACATTTGACCTCAGTTCTCAATGAAGGCTTCTACATGCTAATTTTACTACATGAAAGAGATCACATGAAAAAGAAATAATATACAAATTAAATTATGTCAAATATTTGTCTTTGTGAAATTACGTTCAATATTTTTCAGATAGGTACATTCATAGTAGTGTCGATATACATGCGATTATTGTTATAATTTTTTTATTTTGTAAGAACATTACTTTGTATTACCGTAACCACCAGCAAAGTTTTTGCCCAATGCACACCACCAATTCTCTGCTCAAACATCGAACGATAACCCCGAGGACTCGGGGAGTATCCCATTAGCGCCCCGATTGGTTGCAACCGAGTATGGCACCTCGTTTCACGAACGCGCATTCTACCACTATATACCAACCTCTCTATCGTCCCACAACGTGGTTATTATTTTTTCTCTTTTTCCATTTCTTTCACTCTCTCTCTCTCGCTCTCTCTCTCTCTATGTCTCCCACCCTCTCCATTTCGCATTTTCTTTCTCACATTCTCTAAAATTCTATTGGATTTTTTTTCTTTTTATCCGATTCAACGTGTACATCAACATATATATACCTGCACTCTAACGAACCAAATCTCAACTCTTCATTTTTTATTTTTTTATTTCCCGGTATGTGGTATACGGTTGCAACTCTGAGTTAATAATAACTTCTCGTCATTGAAATTCGATAGGATTCGGTTCTGTTAATTAGTTGCTCGTACAATCTCCATATATTGATTATTATTTTTTACCATTTACACCCCCCCCCCCCCCCATATCTCTCTCTCTCTCTCTCTCTCTCTCTCTCTCTCTCTCTCTCTCTCTTTATATAGATATATGTATATAGATCCATCTGTTTTTCATCACATTTTATTTGTCATATTTTTTCATTATTTTTTTAAATGAATAAATATGTTTAGTATGATACAAAATATAAACAATTACTATTAGTGACAGTTCGATGCATGAATTTATAACGTATATAATATGCGAGATAATTCTTTCGATTTACTATATTGGAAATTTATTTGTTTTTATGCTTTTAGTGTGTTGTGATTTAGACGAAGATTTCCAATTTGAAACAGGACAGATCACCATATGTCAATATACATTATTATACACATTTCGATTTTATTTAAAAGCGCGCAATATTTTTCGCACGAGTATTTACTCACTGTGGTCGTATATTAAAAATTGCTCTATCTTTACTTTTCTCGATATTATATTGAATTTCATTCAATAAATGCTACTAAACTATATTAGTAACTTGGAACATTAATTTCTTCCTTGTTTTTTCATCATTATTTTCATCATCATTTTTCCCTATAAATAAATAAAGCCTATTTATGATATAAAGTAGATACGGAATTTTTCACAAAGTCACTTTGGATCTCGATAAGAGCTCAAAAGCTTATTTAAACTTTGAATAAAGAAGCACTTTCAGTATCTTTATATGAATATATATACATCTCAGAGTTTCATTTAATCATAGCACGCGAAAATATAGCATGAATCGAATTAAAAGAATAGTATATAAATATATATACATGAATGTATCAATGTCACTGGATGACGTGCAAACAGTTGTAGTTTTACAAAGTAAAGACCAAGAGGTTGAGTTTGTATATATATATATGTACGTTTGAAAAATTCTGGTTTTTACTGAGTCAAAATTGTGAAAATGCGCTATAGAGTTTAGTAAATCGTAGATGCAGTAAGTAAGGGAGAACGAGAGAGAGAGCGCCAGAAATTCAAACTGCTCCACACATTGACTTATATACTTGCATTGCAACTTGGCAGCAGTAGTGATATACTCACAGTATATATACGCAATATATAGTTATTGTATACAATATATTTTTTATAAGTAGAAGAGGAACATAAAGGGTGCACTTGGCGCGTATTAAAAACTGCGCATGCGAGCAAAGGCTATACGTGTTGTGAGTTCATCAATCATCGGCGATAAAACCTGTCGAAAATAAAAGAATAGATGAAAATAATAATAATGATAATAAGAATAATAATAAAGTACAAAGCCGATTTACCTTTTTATCGAGACGTTGGCTCAGGGTTTTGCTTAGTGTTTCGACACCTCGGGTAACCGTAAAAATCATGGGTTATATAGTGTATATAACACCCATATCATGACACATTACCGTCTTTAACTTAATTCGATCGCTTTTTCTCTTTTCTTTGTACCCTCAACGTAGTCAGATACATATATATATATATATATATATATATATATATTTATATATACCGATAGTAATAGCAGCAATATGATGTCTCATTAATACATTCATGTATGCATACATCGATCATTTTTACTATATATGTATATAGTGAATCCTTAGCACGCGGCGTGTACTTGAATGTCCGACGATCGGATATATGTATATATCCAAGTACAAACCCCCGCCAACCCCATGCGATCATCATTTATATTTTATTTTGTCTTATTTTTATCTCGTATTTTCAGAGTGGACTTTTTTACATTGGTTCGTGACTCAACGTGCACGTACACACACACACACACA
>CAJUYH010001704.1:15403-34048 GCA_910591685.1 Galerucella tenella
CGCACTGATGTTACACATTTATGACATATATATATATATATATACTTGTATACTTATATAATATATATCTGCTTTTAGACCATATCACGCGATTCTCTCCTTTTATATATACGAGGATCGTGCGTTTTTCATGAAAATCGTTAAGGGTCTATTCACGGTCGAATCTCGACAAAACTGAGATGATGCGACCACTCGCATTTATTTATATATATATATACATAGATGTAGACGTAAAGTTTTCCGTGGTGTTTTGCCGTGGGGAATCTTTGGTGGACGACGTGACAGAGCGTTGTGTAGACATATACTTTTTGATATATATATATTTATATATACTTTACACATAGGTATCATTGCGACTATATGTATATATATATATATGAAGGTGAAAAGGATGAAGAAGAGACGTGAAACTCACCGCCGCAGGAGTCGAAACTTTTCGTTGAGATACACACCTAGAACCTCACCACATTGTGGTCCAAGAGGGAACATTTACCGTTTCAGACGGTTTATATATCTGTATATATATGTACTTTTTGCGCTTCTGCGTTCACGATTTGCCGCGGGGTTCTTAATATATATATATTTGGTTGCAACTTGCGTGAATCTTGTCGATCTCGAGAGCTTTTGGGCTATTCTTTTCTTCGTCTCTCTTGCGACCGTTTTCTTGAGTTCGTTGAAAGAGTGTTATCTATGTTATATATAGATATAAAGAGGGCAACTTTAGATTTTCGGAAGCCGTTTAAAGTGTATCAAAGTGGGGCTCTTTCTATCTCTCTCTCTCTCCCGCCTCCCTTCTCTATCACCCCATCTCTATTTCTTTCTCTCTTTCGCTATATAGTTTATAGTGTGTTGCGAGTGTTGTGAAAGAGATATATATACATTTGAAGACTCTCGACAATTTGTTCATATATACTTGTCAAGTTTTTTTTTTCTTGTTATTTTTATGTATTTTTTTTTTTTTATACCACCAAAAAGCATTTTCTTTACCAAAATTCGTACCTACTTTATTTTGATTTCAAGGACTCCGTTGGAAGCTGAATATTCCTTGAGCCCACATCCAACGAGGAATTAAAAAATTGACGAGAAAAAATAAGAAGGATACTTTGAAATTACCCGAGTGTAATGAGTGCAGCACTTTTAAACTCGCGAAGATTTCGAGTGACACATAGATTTTTTGCAACTATTTAGTGTTTGTAATTGAGAAATAATAAATAACAATATAATTATAGAGGAAATAATAAATAGTAAATAAAAATACAAGACAAAATTTTGTGAAAATATATATTGGGTGTAATAATAGTGAAGTGAACCCAAGGTGTAAATTGAAGTGGCGAAGAATCCAAACAGTTGACAAGTTACGAAGTGTAGGGGAAAACAGAGACAACGAGTGTGGACGTGGAAAGGGGGTGGACAGAAGAGGAGAGATGAGGTATCATCCGGCGGTCACCATCTTCATCGTCGTGCTTGGCAGCGTACGAGCGCAAGGTCAGTGTCTACATCAACATATGTACAGATATACAATACATTAGATATATTTTTTATTTTATCACACATATGAGAGACTCAGCCCTTCACTTCTATAAGTGAAACAATAAACAGACACGTAATCGGACATATATCTACATACAGTTGTAGTGTCACAAACAGTGTTAATAAATTCAATGAATATCTGCCATATGAAGAGTTACAGTAGAATATCGCACAATTCGGTACTGCTGTACTATTCAGTACGCAATAAGACTCGGGCTATGTTCGTCTTTCAGATATTCGCGAAACTATTGTGAATTAAGGGGCACGATTAGTGTGACACTTTCAAAAAATCAATTTGTTTTTTGCCTTCTTCCGTGGTTTATACTTTCAAGTGTAACATATTAACTACATATTAATCGCAGATCTCAAAAGAGCTTCTTAAAAGTAGCTGTTCGTCGGTCAGAAACATAGAAACTTTTATAAAACTATATTTTTCAAATTTACTGCAGTTCTAACTCGAATACAAAATTGTCCGATCGACATGAATCTTTTTTCAACGTGTTCATTATCGGTATTTACATACCCTGGACTATCCGTTTTTTCAAAATGTGATTTTACCATTTAAAAAGCCACAAAAATTTCATGCGAAATTCAGTACTTTTTTTCAAAACTCTGACATTCTGTTAAATTTTATTTTTTTTCCAAAATTTTAGATCAGGGTACAGGAAATACCTTCTACTTTTTGTGATTGATAATCTAAATATTGCGCATAAGTCAATAAAAATTTATTATTTCTGTTTGATTTATTACTTTTCTCATAAAAAATTTCTGAGATCACCATGTTTTTCGGCAGTCTCACTGGTCGTGCCCGTTAAATTGAATTATGCACATAGTGTATAAATCACGAATTGTCTGTCGATTGAGAGACCGAAATCAAGTGATGTAGTGTGAATGGTGTGACCTGGGTCATTTGATTTAGCAATATTGCCCCGGGGATTGAGTAAATTAGGAATGACAACAATTCAACAGAATATCTAAAGCGTAGAATAGAAAATTTCATCACAAGTGGCTTAATTTTTGCGTGTATCAAAGTAAAAATGTGCCAATTTGAATAAAAAGAAAAGAAAAAGAAAAGCCACAAGGGTACCAGTTCATTGCACTGATATATATACCCGACAAAGTCTACTTATCAAACTTTCAATGCTTCTAAGTGGGTATTCAATTGTGTAAGTGTTTTACGTGAAGCGTATAGAATAGAAAGTAAATAAATTCATAAATATTTTTCATGAGCAAAATTGTTGAAAGGCTCTGCATTATAATAGACACATGTTGTATATTTATTCACACTATAGAACGATGCAATCTGACGGTTTTTTGAAGGGGTGAAAAATTGAAATAAAAGTAAAGTGCATAGAATTTAATCAGTTTAAGGTACTCTGTAGGAATCAATAATGATTTTGTAGTTATTTCGTATTGTAAATATTTTGCAAAATTGTTTCAATTACGGATTCAGCTATTGTCACACTTTAATCTTATTCAATTGGAAAATTTACTCATGTTCATTTGATGATACTGAGAATTATACGTTGAAAACTAAATCATATTACTAAATTTTACATTTTACCATTTTTTAATAAATTTTCAGCGAAAATGATGACTGTGAAAAAAACATTACTTTACAGCCTTATATAACCTAATAATGTAATAAAAATATAATATATTAATTTATCTAATAAAGCGTAATAATGTCATTGAGTAAATTTGTTTATGTCAGAATTACAGTTGGAATTAATTTAAAATTTCACTTCTTATCGTATTACAGTTGAATTGATGATACTGCTTTTAATTGGTAATCAATGATGATAAATATATAACAAAACAAATCGACGGACAAATACTGTGTAGTGCTTTAGAACTACACTTAGTTTAAAAAAATAAAAATTTCTTTATATTCGTTGAAATGATTAAATAATTGTTTAACTTATCGTAGCATATTTGGAGGACTAATGAAATTGATAAATAATATATAGTGAGCAGTATCCTGGCGTATACATATCTATTTGCAGGCACAACTATATACACACAAGTGTACATTATATATTACGAAAATACGCGTGATATAAACTTTATGGACAAATCCAACTGCTCGATTCTGTATGATAGCAATTTATGTTTTGAAATAAATTATCAATGGAGTCATGTGAACATTATTGTCACGCTTATATAATCCAAGAGAATATAGTTTTTCTATCAGATAAATAGTCAAAGTGTGTTTATTATTTCTCACTACATCATAGTTCTTGAACCACAATTTGCATGTAAACTATATAAGGCATATGTGGATTATCTGCAATTATTATTTTTCAATGTTTATTATTGAGATTTCTTGAAGTACAGTCAATCGCAATCACATCTATTTTCATCATTTTCGTCAATAAAATATATATAACCGGTCAAATATTATTTTATTGGCCAATAGCCTCAACTTTTATATTCCATATTGAAAGAATTATCTTAGTTTTGCATTGCAGTAAATATACAATCAATAATATCACAGACTATATGCTATATATGATACATATATATATATATTTATTTATGTGTAAGTGTTATTATACGTATATAATGTATTTTTATCCAAACATTATATCGGGAAAAGGTATAAAGTAAAGTTTCAGCCATCAGATATAATCAGATGTGGTGAAAACTGATATAAGCTATAGTCGGATCTAGTAACCATTCTCATCAGATTAAACCAAATCTGATTCTATCCGGCGCCTGATATATTCATTCCATATTTATTCATATCAGAATTTTATTTAATGCCACCTAATTATATTTCATTATCTTTAATCATTTTTTTTGTCCGGATCGCACCAATACATGCAAAAGATATAAAAATTCTGTTAGTCAATGAATTGGTATTGGTGTCACAGTTGCATGAACCAATGAAGACATTTAAAATAAAAGCGTCATACACGTTTTTTCGTGACATTAAAACATTTCCAGTCATATTAAATGTTAGAAGCAAGTGATATATCGAATTATTCAAATATTTTCTATGTCGCAACGTGACAAAAATAATAAATAACAGAAATAAACAGGGATGAAGTTGATGTATTATAATTTCCTTATATTTTGAAAATGGAGTGAGTTTGTGTGCGTGCTCTCTTTCAAGTAGGATTATTCGACAATTATTCCAATTTATATTTCTCTTCCTGATATGTGCAAACAAATATTGATTCACGTGCATATATACAACACGTGCATCAATATTATATATCTATATATGCATATATAAAATCACTGGGTATACGTATGTGTCGCGCTTTGTACACTTGTACACGTGACAATTACACAATTTCGCGTTCCTTGTTGGGGAGGATTTGCCAGTCGTGAACTAGCGTTAAATCGTTCCATCTCTAACGGGAGACATAGTGGCATTGCATTACATTGCACCTTGCACTATTGACCTACAAATATATATATTCACATATACACGCGAATTACGACACATGGCAGTCGAGGGTACCGAGGCATAACCAAGCAATTATGGGTGAAGCAAGACCGAGAGCTTCTCCATCGCACACACGTGGTCTTCACAATCAGTATGTAGGGATATGTGTGACTGTGCATCTGTGCATTTGTGTGTTGGCTGATGTTTTAGCCACGATCTCATGTTCAATGAGCATAATTTGCGAGCGTGGCGTGTGCCTCTATCTCACGTATACACACCCACACATACTATGTATATATATTGTATTTCCTTTGATATTTCATATCGTTAATTGATCATTTCTTAAATTTTATGAATTCGAATAATTTTCATTGACGATTATTTATTAATTAATTCCAATGTCACAATTTATATAAAAGGAATAATTAGTTTGCCACATACATATTTGGAAAATTTATCTATAAATGCATCTAAAAGACAGAAAGTTATTTCATTGCAGTGTCGGTAATTTATTGTTTATATGTACAGTGGTACTATCGTTAAAAAATCTATCAGTTATAAAATGAATTTGAAGTTGAGAGAGAAGATATTGAAAAGCACTCATAAATGCTTCGAGATATAATGAATGTTTTGAATTGAAAAGCATGCGTAATAGAATGAAAAAAAAATCAAAAGAGAACAATAGCTCATTGCAATGATATATACCCACATCAATGTCTATTTATCATCTTTTCAAAGCTCCTAAGTGGGTAGACAGATGCGTGTATGCTTCACATACAACATCTGAAGGAGAAAATAGATATAGTAGTGAATGCGTTTTATAAGTAAAAGTGTTGAAAGGTTGAGCATTACAATATATCTTCATTTACACTATATAACGATGCAGTATACCAATTCTTGTACGAGTGACTCATTGAAAAAGAAGTGAATTGCAGAGAAGATTAACTGAAACGTAAAAACAAAGTTTTAGTACGTATAGTTCAGTAATATACTTCTTAAGTTTGCATAAAATTGCACTTTCATCAAACAAACATTATGCCTCAGAAGTATAGCTTTTCCACGAGGTGTATTGCAATTGAGTTGCTCTTAGTATACACTAGCTTATTCTTTTTTATCGCAATACCAAAACCCACATACACCGCACGTTCTATCATGCGCACCCGCAACGCCATTGCAACACTCGACAACTTTTCGTTTCAGCATTGCAAATTGTTTGGCACGAGAGTTTCGCTCGGTGGCCATCAAATAGGTTTCAATTTACTCTTTTCCCAGTGCCTCTATCGCTCGTACACTTTTCTTCTTCATCTCTTTTCTTTTATTCATTCAGATATATATATAGAGGCAGAGAGATACATATATATATTTTTTTTTGGTTTGTATTTGTTTCTTGTTTTTTTTTTTCTTTCACAATTTTCGTACTCCTCATCTACGGCATCGACTGTATGTTATATAGTTATTTCTGTTTCTTCCTTTTCTCTTTCACTGTTACTCTTTTATCTTTGCGACCAGAGAGATCCAATTTCTAACGGTGTGACAGGCGCGCCCGCTTTAAAATTCTCGTTCGCTCTCAGCACATTCACGTTCGTTATTAAATATTTAATCCCTTTGCGAGATAACCGTCCAGACTTACGCCATACAGTTAGTCTTCACTGTATATATATACAATGTATATATGTATATTATACATATATAGTTGGTAGTTAGGATGAGAAAAATTCACCGGATTTTCCATGTTGCATTTATTGAGAATAAAAATGGTAAAATGCCAGTACAACAATTTTTTGTGTTTCCAAACAATTCATCTCTACTACCCATCATTTTATATTAACGAGATATATTTAATAGTCGTGTGAATATTACGTCTGTTGAAATGTCGAAAGTAAAAATGTGTAAATTATAAAAATTTCGATGAATATGTGAGGTCGCCTATTTCTCATTCATTTTCTTCGTTATATAAACGATGAAGAGATGGTAGATGTATGAAATCGTTTAGTGGCGAATTGCCATGAGAAACTCATCGAGTTCTCATATCCATGCTCTTCACACATATAGGTATGTATATATATAAATATATATGTAGATACCACGCAACGTGAAACGTAACTTGTGTGGAATCCTTGCGGAACGAAGCCGAAGCGTCCGATAATTGTGCACCATTATTGCACGCACCATGGATTAAACCGCGGAACATGGATTATCGCTCCGAGGGCCAATTAGGGTAGGAATTCAACTTTGGACGCGGCAACGATAATAATCCTAGAGGCCAGTCAGCTCTACGCGGGTGGCTTATGTACAAATGTGCACAATCCTTTTGTACCAATTGTTTCCTTCGTGCATATAACTAAATATATGTGTATACCATATTATCCGCCGTCATTATCAATTGTTCCACTTAATGCATTAGGAAAATAAGAAAGCTCTGTATGCATAAATGTAATCTTCTTATTATGATATCGCGAATTGTTTAGAGGTAATTATATTCACGATGAGAAGAATAAAACCACAAAATTTCATGTTATTTCAAAAGTTAAATGTTAGTAATTGCATTCAAGTATTTTAATGTGGTCATCAAATAATAATATTCTGTTTATAACGTATATTATTGATAAGCAATAACTCATTATATGTTATATTTTATGGTTTATTGTAAGGGTTCTATGTGGAGCTATTTACTCGTAAAATCATAGGATCATTTCGTCATGAATATTGCCTGCATAATGAAATTACCTTGAAATGACGAAATTGTTTGATTCAATTTGAAATTAAGAATTTAATATTTGCGTATTTGCTCTTAAATATTAAACCATCAATTTCATGATTCAATTCTGCTCTTTGTATTCTGTTAATGATTGTTTGTAATAATTACAATGATGAGGGTTGGCATTTGGGAATGGCGATTCGGATGTGATTAGGGGCACTTGAAATTATACCGATGTCACTCGAAATCCTGTAAATTCATTCGATATTGTTTCAATAAAACTAAAATGTTGTTATTTGATCCCCAGAATTATCAGCAGTTGATGAAAATAAATGTAAAGAATAATTGAAGTATTGGACAATATATATTTTACATTGTAAAATAATTTATAAGAGGATATGCAATGAAATTCAGAGACTTCAGATAATTGTATATTGCTTTTATTATTGAAATTGGAACTTTCAAATGAAATTATAAAATAGATGCATCGCCGAAATGATAAAGGCATGAATTGTGATAAAATATATATTAGAAACCGATAGGACAATTTATCATTTTTCTTTATGGAAGCCAATAATAATTCATTTTCACAAATTTCTTATTGCAATATTGCGTTTTAATTGGAAAAAAATGTATAATACAATAATTTTTACGTACTCTGCTGTTGTATTGAGATTTTCACAAAATTTTCGTTGATAATCTCGACAGTTTTACATATATCTTACCTCAATCAAGTTAAAAAAATCTATCACGGCTAATAGTGAGCTATTATAAATCTTACTGTAAACATTATGTTAAAGACCAAAATTGACGATTGGTATTGATCTCGAGTGCAGAATGTACCTTCGACATTACTGCGGGTATGAATACTTACTCTAAAAAATATTATTGCACTTTATTTGGGCGTAGGGAGAACTGGATTTTTCATTTTAGCAAAGTTCACCGTGGAAATTAGTCAATAAGTTATGGTAACAGCTTATCAAAATTTTCACCATAGAGATAAAAAATATATTACTGTAAAATAATAAAATTTCATATTTAATTAGTTAAAATTTTAACTGAATTGTTGACATTCGCAGTTAGCATCTTTCCCAAAATAGTTTGACCAAACTAAATAATACAATTTCGGTCTTAACGTCAGTAATAGTAATTATAATAGCAGTAATAAGAATAAATATATGTAAGAAAAAAAGCAACAAGTAAATATAGAATGAAACGAATAAACGGGAAAGTAGTGAAGAATGCAATTGATCAGTTTTCATTTGTCTTATACATATATATGTGTGTCTGATTTTGTCTTAGTTGCTTTTACTTAGTAAGCCCATTTCTTCGTGTATTCGCGATTGTACAAAGTATTCAACTAATTAAATTCCTCACGAATTGGATTATAGCTATACTGAAGTAGTGAGTCAAAGAGACGAAGAGAGTAGCGGAACTTGTCGGTTGATCGCTCCTCACTATCTCCCTCTATTCACTCCAATCCAAAAGCCTTTCGTGTTTGTACGTTGCCTTGTAAATACTATACATACATCCTTTCCTTGAACGAAATCGACGGGAAACTTGTCTCATTCGTCCTTGTGGCGTCCATTTCCGTTTGAAAGAGACCACGGTATAGTATATTGTTGAAGCAATAAATTGTCGAGGTCTTTATTTCAATAGAATCGTAAGTCCATAGCGGAAATGCCGTTTGAACATTTCTCGTCTTTTGTACGAGAAAACAGCTTTATGAAAATGGAAAGAAAAAAGCTATTCTACACTTTATTTTTCATTCAATTTACATTTTAATTTATTTGAAATTTACTAGCCGTTGTTTCAAGTAAATATTCAATTTTATGTATACAATTTTTCTTTTATATTTCGAGGAGCGAAATAAAATACTGGATGTGAATGAAATATAGTTGCGTCATCTATTGTGGATATATCTCGCGTATTTTATCCATTAATAAAAGTCGGAGAAGAAAGTAAATCTAGGGCCTACAAACTACTTTGCGGTGACCCAGAACGCAAGATCCCCAGACTGCGCAACGCCTCCCAAGGGGTATCTCTCAAAGCCGATAGAACTGTAAAGGGGTATTACGGATTTTTTGCTCTTTCATTTTTATCTATTCTCTTCCCCGAGCTGTAGCTACATATGCCGAGATTACATAACTATTTCAAAATGTACATTTCATGTGAAATATTTCATTTGAAATAAATTTTAGTCGACCTATATCACATTGCTACTGTACTCAGTGATAATCTTTTCATTTCAATATTAATTCACTAATAATGCCCATCTTCATTTAATTCTATGCAAGTCTGTTTGAATTACACCAACTATTCATTTTCTTCGTTGTTTTCATCACATTTCACAGCCACCACATTATCAATTAGTTCAAAATAAATTGCTCTTAACAAATTTAAAAGCTTCATATTGAACTTTGTATTATATTGGCGTGATTAAAACCACTTTTACATTTCAATGGATAGCAAGAAAAAGAAAAAAACGCCAAATAAATAACAGTTTCTGCAGGAATGTAATTTTAGTTGATGATTCAATACATACAAATGTGTCATAAACATATGTATGTTACATGTCTAGTACAGAAATTCCATTTCCCGTTATCACATATATTTCTTGCACTCTCTTTTATCCGGTAAAACATCCGTTCATACATGGCACTTCATTCAATGTACTCTCCACTTTCTCCTCTATCATCGCGATAATGAAAATAGTATTGCAACACAGTTATTTCTTTCATTTTATATAAAATCAAGTGTCTACACATACATGGCAGAATTGTCATAAACAACATTTTCACTCAACAAAATTGTATTTAACTTGCGAAAATGATTGCAATATAGAAAAATGAATATTTCACGCTTATCAAAAGAACTTCGCATATACAAACACAAATTTAAGCCAACAAAAAATATAATATTAAAAAAAAAAGAGAAGGTCATGAATGAAAATATATCATAAATACATACCAGTGTACGTATACATACGTCGCATACATGCAAGGGTCATGACTGTGTACTACTTTTTCTCCCGTCCTCTCTCAATTTCTCTCCATTCCACTTTCATCCAGGCCACACCACTTGGCCGTCTCGACGTTAGGTTTTTACCTGTTCACGTCAACACGCGATTCTCTCGAATCCTTCTTATGCTACGACGATCGATAACGTATACTCGCATGACGAGGTCGCACACTATTACGATTAGAAGCCCGAACACTATATTGAAGTAATAGAAAAAAAAAAAAAAAAAGAAACGAAACAGCAAACATCAAACGCATGTGCTTATATCACTAAAGAAAAGCTTTGCCTTACAAATTTTCGACAAGTACGTGATTATCGTGTGTATCATTCCTTTTTTTCTTTAAATTCTTGCGTTATTTCTATTATTCTCTTTTCATACTTGTCAACATTTTTTCTTTACTCCAATTTCAATTGAAAAATAATAATCATTAAAAGTATAATAATAATCATCAAAATATTTTGGGTCAAAATTACCATCAAAATGTTATATCGCATTCACATCGACACTAGTATGGTTTAATCAACAACTGATATTATATCGCGTCGAAATATTTCAATATTAATCCTGCACTTTTCACACAAAACGAGAAACAGTGAAATCGCACGACATAGTACGCTGTCATTGAATAAGAAAAGATGAAATATAAAAATCATTTTTATTAACCGACAATAGTTATATGACTAAAAGTACTAAAATTAAAACCGACATATTTAACGCCAATTGTAAAATCTCACGGACATTGTTTTTGCTAAATAATTTTCATGTATAATATATATATCGCAATATTTCCATCTATCCACCCACATTTTTAAGAAATATATAAATTATAAATACAACACGCTATGTATACTCATGTATGTATTGTAAGTAAAGGGGTTCGAGTCGAGAAATAGTCTCTCATTCCCGCGGGTAGGAATATCGAAGAGCATACACAAGGGAAGGCGAAGATCGTGATCATACATTCGTGAAATCATAACGATCTCGAGACCTGCAGCCGCCGGCACTCTCGAGGTCCCCGTGTAATTAAGCTGTTTGTATTGTATGAAAGCAGGAGACCGAGATCCTGTCACACCCGCCCCCCTTAGCTCCCTCTCCCCTCTTCGCTACTATTCTTGCCTCACGGCTCTATAAACGATGCACATTATTCGTCGACCGCTAGCCGAGACCAAATAACTGGGTATACTCTCACAGCCGCTCGTTGCCAACACCTTCTTTAATTCATATTAAATTGTTCATTTCCAACTATGCGTACTACGCTTCCATAACTATATATATGTAATATTTTTATTTTGATCCCAATTTCGTTTGAAATTCTACCCTTTTTGTTGGTGTTAAGTTGTTTTTAACGCTCTTAAAATTCGAATGCTCACATTATTAGTTTGGTCGCTATCCAAACGCAATAGCGTGCAGGGAAACATAATAATTTCCGGCAAAATAATTTTTTTTCGATATATATTATACATATCCATGAACTGGCCATGATGATAGGTTGTATGCTATTATGGCTGCCGTTAATATGCCAAGCATTGGCCAATATTGGCCCTGTCTTTGTTGTCCTATCAATTTACAATGTGCCATTTGTAATTGAATTATTTTGATTTTGTGTCAATGAATTTTTCACTAGTTACTGTTGTATTACAAACACTTTTTGGACTGTATGTTATACTGTAAACGCGATGTAAACTTTGAATATTCTGGACAGATTTAAAAATGTCAATCACGTGTGACATTAGCCATTGATGTCCGCCATAAATAATGGGTGACTCAATGGATTTTAAAATATTATTACACGATTGAATGATTCCATTTTAGTGCTCAAATATATGAGATGAAATTGATGTTCACAATGATTATTATATAAATGTATAATTTTATAGCAACTCAACCATTTAATTGCTGTCATCGTAATAATAGTAATAGGGAAACGAAGATATAGGTGAAGTAACAGTGGTCATAGAGAAATTAATTATCAGTATTAAACTTATTATTGGGCGAATTAAAGCAATTCTCATGTGAACACTAAAAGAATATAAAAGTATAGACATAAAATCAAAAAAATATATTATGAGGCTCTGATTATTCGTTAAGTATCCTAATAAATTTGACTACACTTCTAATATCATGATATTTTATCGTATTGTTTTTCTAATCTATATTTTTAAACAATAAAAAATATTAGGTATAACTGTTGCTAGTTGAACTTGTCAGAGTTCAAATTGAATATTTAATTTTATATGAGGTCAGTATTTACTTTGAAAATTTGTACTTAAATTGAAAAGTATATTTAATCGACTTGAAGACATTCAATAAATTTTTGTGAACTATTATCAAAAATTTCACATTATTTATTGATATAATAATGTTTGATTTATTATAATCATTGGCCGTCAGTCATGTTGCTGCTTGTGTGCTTTTATTGACCACCTGGATGTGCTCCCACTGCTATTCCTGATATTGTAAATTGATAATTAGGTTGCCGTGGTAAAATTGATTTTGTTGCCGAACGGCTGGAGAGCCACTTTGGCTCGTTGAAAACCTCTGTGTTCGATAACTCATCCTCTTCTTACACAAGAGGTCCGGCCAACCAGTGGATGCCTCCCGCGAACCCAATGGTGATTTAATTAAAGATTGTGGCCTAACGAAAATTAAGATTAATCGCGCGAAATGAAGACTCTTACACGGGCGCTCGCAAGCCAATAGATCGTAATTATCTTTTGGGTGCCGTCATAAGGGTAACGGATGGCACGAAAGATCGACGTGTTGACGTCAACCACTTAACGGACTAATTTTTTCATTGAGATGCAGACAGAGCCGCCTGTAGAGTTAAAAAAAGAGAAGAGAGAAAAAGAGAACTAAAGAAAATTAAATGTTCAAATAAGTATTCCATTTTCTGTTTTAAATCAACAACTCCCATCGTTATCATTTTTGTTTTATTTATTTGTTTATTTAATTATTGCATTTATTTTTTGTCCATCGACTATTTCCATTTCGTTTGTTTATCTTTCCGTTATTCTAGTTGAGCTTTTACCAGTCTTTCCAGCAATGTATCTCCATTAGCCCGCCAAATCGGAAAAGTTTGCCGCAATAGCCGCTGTGCTGCGGCGAATGTGAAAATAAAAAAACAGAAAAACAAAATCCTGAGACCGAGATTAGAGTAGAAAGATTGGAGTCAGCGTGCGCACCGATGTATCTCTCTACTATTTTCTACATTCTGAACAGGAGAACGAAAATAGTGTAGGAAAAAAAAAATTATATGGAGAGTAAATGAGATAGAGAATGGGAAAGCGAGAAAGCAAGAGTGTGGCAGAGACAGAGAACAACACAAAGTTTCACGAGGAAATTCGTGATGGGTAAAATGTGTTAGTCTAAACATGCACTCCGGACCATCAGCACCAATTATCCAATGTTAAATTGAAATTTGGTAGTCAATATACGTCATATTGATGAAATACAATATTTCGCGAGATCTCCTGAAATATCAACATTATGAATATTCCCATTAACAATATATTACTGAAAATATTTAAAATCCAAAAGTCTTTATTCATTTATTTTCATTATTTCTCTCGTAAAATATCAATCATTAATTATTAATTAACATGAAATTTTCATTAATCAGAATTCTGTTACATTTGGTACATTCAATGTACAATTGTGTGCACATATAATATATATATATACATGTTGGGTCCATTCATGTAAGTACAATAACAAATCAAATTGCACTCAAAGTTATAAACATAAAATCATATAATGAATTGAAAATTTCACATCTGTATTTTTATCATTGTAATATTGTATACTTGATTCTTGTAAAGTCATTTGAATCCAAACATTCTTTTGCATACGTACACATAATTCATTTCCATATAATATATCCTCTATTATTTTATATTTCATAATTCGACATGGCTGACAACCACATGCATATATATATATAGCAGCCAAAAAGCGATTTGAGTATAGCACGTGTGACAGGGTCAAAGGTCGAATTAAATGTGGAATATGAGTTTGTCGTCCATGGCAATGTGAAGAGCTGGATGACGATTTCGAATATTTCGCACGGGTTGCTCCGCTTCCAATGTCACCAACCAACTCGTACCATACACCAACACCTTCACTGTGGTTTATCCTCAGACACATACACACGCACACACACATACGCACTCTTTCTTCCCGCCATTCCATCATTATCCTTCAATACCATTTTTTTTTCTCTTTTTTTCTATTACTATTTTTGCCGACTTGGTTCTCGTTGTCGCGCGCATATATGAGAATCGAGTTCGCCGACTCACGAGGCAATATAAGACGATGGCATCACCTGTTTCCAAGTGTTATGAGACCTCTCTCGGTCGCACCTTTACCCACGCCTCTCCCTCCCTCTCCCTCTCTCTCATTCTCTCTCTTTCTCCA
This sequence comes from Galerucella tenella, assembly GCA_910591685.1. Lineage (NCBI taxonomy): Eukaryota > Metazoa > Arthropoda > Insecta > Coleoptera > Chrysomelidae > Galerucella > Galerucella tenella. Next base: position 30,464 of record CAJUYH010001704.1, read on the forward strand.
TATATATATATATATAGTTATATATGACTGAGTATCAGTGTGGGTGGAGAAAGCCGCCACGCGCTATCGTCGAGTACACCCGCGCACCATCCTTTTCTCCCATCTAAGCACATACCGGCACTTGTCCAATGGCACAAGGTTCCTGCAAGTTCCATTACCACCCCCTTAGCTTCCAGACCCCTTGAGACTGTGCCATTGCTGCGAAGAGGATACATATAGGTATCCGTTCACAGATGGTACACTTGGCTGTAGCTTCTACTTGCCTATGACCCTGTTTCTGTGAGTGAACGAGCTGGCTCACACTATGTTATCCAAGACCAAATTATATATATATATATATATATGTATATATGTATACGTTTATATGAGCGGTGAGAAGGAGATAGAGAGCAAGAGAGGTGAGAGATGCAGAGAGGGTGCGATCTACCAACCACCAGACAAGTGGAAACCCACTCGACCCTATATACTTTCAGAGATATTCGCGCAATGTTCTCTTAATTCCTCCTATCTTTTTAACTGTGAAAAGAACCAAAAAACAAAAAAAAAAAACTATAAATGTGAAATTGAAAATAATTGTGAATTCTACTATTCAATTATATATTTTCAATCGTTGCAATTTATAAATGTTCTTTTTGTTCGTCACGTTTATTTTTTAAACTGCATGTTATTTATTTTATCATTACTTGCGTTGATATTTTTTGTGTACTGTTATGTTTTGTTTAACGGTGTATACGAATGATATTGTGTATTTGAAAATTTTTGTCGAGTCGGATTATAATCAGCGGATAAAATTTATCAACAATGTTTCCAAACAGTTATTGAATAAATTAGTGTATCGGGCAAAATAATTCATGACGCAATTGTGAAACGATTAGTTATTTCTTTTAGTTATCTATGATTTTCTTATGATTTATCTATATTTTTGTTACAGGGGTCCCGCGAACATTTTTGGCTAGGCCTTTCCGAGGAGGTTGGTTCGTTTGTTTGGTTTGCAAAACATTAGGATATAGTCTGTAGCATTTTTCTCTATAATCCGCTCTCTCACTCTCTCTCTCTCTCTCTCTGTTTTTCTCTCTATCTCTCTTGCTCTATTTGTATATTTTTTCCTACTTTTCAAACACTAACCTTGCGATTCATGTAAATATGAATCAACGATTCATAGTTTATAGACCAAGTTCCTCTCATTGCCCTTCACACATCTATAAATTTCTGTGCCAGCAAGAATATAAATACACATATATATATATATAAATATATATACACATAAATATATATATACATATATATAATAATAATAATAATAATTAGCCAATGCTCTACTAATAAATGCATCACATAATGTCGTTCGATACTATGACAACTTACCTTTGATCCATTTATCCAACCGACTGAATCCGCTTTGATTAAATAGTCAATTATAATTTTGCATAAATATGTATGTATATACATATATATGTTGACATTTTTTTAACCAAAAGTAATCATATATATTTATATATTATGTAACACTAACTGCATTTAATTTATATTAATGTACAATCTAATCAAATTGATGTTCGTTTATAGCTTTAGAAAATTAATATTTTGAAATATATATTTGTAAGAAATAAGTTTTTACGCAAATTGGAAATGAACATTAATTCAATGTATATATAATATTTTGAGTATTAACTGTGTGTTTTATTGGAAACGAGAAGATGTATTTGTCTATCTGCAATGTGGAATATTGTGGAGGCAATAAGTGACGATTGAAAAAAAATGATTTATATCTGATGTATTTGATATAATTCTACTATAAAATTCAATGTTAATACGCGTAGTATATTTGTAGTAAGTGTTTCATCCATTCATCGATAAAAGACGGCGCGGGGTGTGACTCGTGTATAATATTTTTCACGAGGTATGTAAGATATTTATGGTATTATTAAATATATTTCAATATATCGTGATTGTAATTGGCGTAGTGATAATTAAAGTGTAGTATATCTACCTGTAATAACGTCACAATAACTAATACAATTCTGACGACCTGTGGTTACACAGTGGCGAATGAAAGGATACTGCGAATGAGGCTGTCAACCGCCCGCAGTCGAGGTAGAATAATGAACCGTTGCATATTAAACGTCATCAAATAACCTCGGGCGTCAGTATTAATCGTCGGGTTGGCTTTATGATCCGAGACGTGCAGTTGTACGAGTTCACTCATCCATCGTTCTCTTCTATCATTTTTCTTCTTCTCATTCGCATACGGGTCGCAATTCTTTTTTTTTTTTGTTTCCCTTTTTTTTTTTTACTTAATATCTTTTTTGTTAATTTACTGCAATGTCGGCATTAATTTCCACAAAATTTAATATATGATAGAGTATTTTAAATCTATATTAATTAGATTCAATAGCAAAATAAACATCATATCTATTCATGCGAATCTTTTTTCAACAATGAAAACAGCTTTTGATCTTTTTTTTTTTTAATAAAATTGTTCCATTTCTCCCCGTGTCTCTCATTTCCGTTCTATATTTTCATTAATTGAATTGTTCATTATTAATAGAACTTTTTCGGCAATTCTTCTCATTCATATTTTGAATTGCACAGAAAAATGAAAAATAAACATTTTTCGATTGTAATCTTACAATTTTTAGCTTTATTGAACAATGCCAAAATTGTCACCAAGTGTTTTGTTGCGATATTCACATTAGTTTTTCTTCACAACTAACTAAATAAATTAATTCAACTCGAATATATAGAATAATCATAAAAATTTATTACACAAACATCAACAAACCTTTTTTTCTTCTTAATTTCATTGAATCTTTAAGTTCACAACAGTTCTTTTATTTACAACACTTGCACCTATCAATCACTTATCATGTGCTACTTTTACACGTTATCTTCAATTCATCTCGCTGTCACTTTCTCTTCAATCTTTAATAAATATAAGCTTATAATTAAATAACAAATATAAATTACAATATCGATTATTACATTGGACTATAAAAGTATGTGACAGTAGTGTGTTATTGTTTCGTTCTGCCAACATTTCTTCATGCGCTTTCGTGTCCGATACTTTCTCGATTCCTCCTTGTTTCATGTTCGTGCGATCGAAGATATCAGTGAGTTTGACCTTATTATTGACCTCTTCTCTGTTTCACCATCGCCATCCCATCACCACCCTCCTATCTATACCAATATAAAGCCTGCTTTCGTGTTCCACGCCCGAATACGTGATTTCATTTACGATACGAACTTACGATCGCTCTACATCCGCTGCAAATATGCCGCGGTCTCGCTATGCCATATCGAAATCCCGTAAGCTCTCGTTTGCCAGTTCGCCCATTCGCTACATATACCAATCAAATATACAGATATATTTGCGTATATACCACTTGATTCACTTCATGCACTTCAGTATAAATATATATATATATATATACATTGCCGCGCGTGCTAACGCTCATGAAGTGTGAGAGAAAAGTGAATCATTCCAACAATCGCTCAACTTCTCACCAATAACACTAAACTCTCGAGCATCACTGCTGCGTATATGAATACATATATATATATATATATATATATATATATATATAT
>CAJUYH010001704.1:34148-46391 GCA_910591685.1 Galerucella tenella
ATATATATATATATACAGATGTTACATAAGCCACTCTCATGAAATGTGCACAAAGAAAGAAAAAGTGTAAAATAATGTAGAGGCGCACCATCACGCACTCACTTCACACTACTCCATTATCTTACCCCGGAAATGAGAGCGAACGGTAGGAAATAGCATCATAAAACTGAACGCCTCTCTGGAAATAAAAGGGAGACCTTGCAGGGAACAATTGTGAAATTTTGCAGGACATCACAGCAATATATATATATATATATTCAGGAATGTATGTGTATATATGTGAAAATGTTCGAGGGAGACGGCAAGTAAGAATTGAGTAAAACAGAGTAGTGTAAAATGGAGAGATGATAATAGCGCTTTTTTTTTCTTTAATTAGTATTTTCTTGTTTCATTCATACATTCTTCTGTAGATGTGTATGTAACCAATACTAGGTATCTGTTAGCAAATGAACAGAAATATTCACAACACTGATTTAATACAAAGACGATGGAATATATTACAGGAAATTCCACTTAGCATCAGGACAAAGGCACGATTATAACAAAGTATGACGTTGAATAATGCGTTGTATTTTTTTTTATATTTATCGATCATAGAATCAAATGCCCCCATTTATTGTTCGGCGGGACAAGTATGATTGGCGGATGAATATACTGAAAAGATACCTTTATATCATAGTATCAAACGCTACATCGCGTTAGAGTTGTTCACTGAACGTTAAAAGCAACAATCAATCCTGAATGAATCTTGTTGCAGTAAATATATATACATTTATGTTGGCGTTAATAAAAACAAAAAATTTTATACGTTATGAGACGAACGTGTATGTATTGTAATTTCCACTCGCGTAGACTAGTGTATACGCTTTGTATGTAATTGCATACATGCGAATACAAAGGATTTAGATATCATCAACTTTTGACGCTGTTATTTAACAGCAAAAACTGACAGGATAGATTTTTTGTTTATTTTGCAGATGAATATATTCATTTATATTCCGTAACCATCAATGGATTGGTGTCGCAAATTTGATTTGTTGATTATTAAAAAGCTGTATCGAAACAAAAAAATGTTCTCAAATAATTGCTGAACTGTTTATTCATTTATTGGTTATGGAAAAATTAATATCACAGGAGAGTAATTGATTGATTGATATGATTCATTTAAGTGAAAGCTAAAAAACGAAATAGTAAGATTTTATAATGTAATATATTATATAAATACTATTTAAAAAATGCGATATTACTCAAATTCAACATAAATAATAGAAAATTATCACAATATAAATTCTTATTGAATTGTAATTATTTTCATTAGTCGAAACTGAGCAGTTTCAATAAAAACTTTCGAACAGAAACAAGATACATTTTCGTCAGTTGAATTGTACTTATGGTGAGTATACAGAATAGATAAAATAATACTTGCAGGTACCAAATTTTGAATGCGGTATTACTTGAAGAGCCTGCTAAAAAATTCACAATCATAATTTATTGGTCTATTTCACTTGAAATTTAAATATAAGATTAGAATGAAACTATCTGATTCAGCTACGTAAAGACAAACGACAAAGACGTTATTTCACCAAGTTGTGACCACTATTAACGTGACAATCAATAATGCTTAGGCCAAACTTTGTCATGAATCTTCACTTGGTTTATGCGAGTCAAATAGTCATTAATTGATATTAAAATAAATAGAATTCAAGTGGCTGCATTTAAGATATTATTTTTGAAACCACGTGAGAACAATCAAAGACTAAAATCACTGTTGGATATAAAAAAACTCTCAAATTAGACCCCATAAAATAATAATTATATCTCTCTATCACTACGCGTACAGTCTATATTTCTTAAATATTTATATGAATAAAATACTATTTTATTTAATCCGTTTATACAGTGATAATTCTTTTTACTGCTAATTTATATTCATTGTTTATGGCTCACATTTCAATGCCGACTGGGTCGCGATCAAGTGAGTTTGAATTCAATTGGAATAGTGAACATGTAAAAAACATTTTTTGGCACATTTTCTTTTCGGGATTTTCATGATATTTGCATTCATGGTTATTTAATTATTATTATTTGTGTTTTAATTTTTAATTGTTACTACTTTTTTTTTATTAGACAATAGACAATTATTAAGACGAATCATCAATCCATGAACAATTTTTTTTTTTACAACGCGTGAACGATATTGAGTACTTTCAAAAAGCACTAATGACAGTGCAATTGAAGTATAAACAAATCATGAAAGGTGGCATGACAAGTCATTGAATAGAATTGTCGCAATATTTTACTTGTTCAATTATATCACGTTTTCTTTCGAAAATATCATTTTACAATTGTATACGGTATGTGAACATATTTTCAGTTCTATTATCGTAAAAAATATTGCCCCTCTGTTATACGAGCACCATCCAACCAGTATTCCATTGTTCAAGATTCTTGACGTGATATTGAGTATGAAGGTAGAGAAGAAAGCAAACCGAATTTAGCGAGGGTATATAAGGATAGAGAGAGAGTTTCGTTGGACGGAGCTTTCTCGAGTAAAACGGATTTTGTGGCTGGTAAACAACCACAATGCAAACTCACCAGAGTATTTATTCTACAACGAAGCACAGTGATTGGTCATTGGTGCAGGTGGACGCGGTTACACGGTGCTCGCACATACATTCACGTGTGGATATAAATAAGCACAAAAGTGTTTTGTTTCGTTTCAGTTTAATCATTAATGTAGTTGATCAAATGGATGCAGTGGAATATCTTGCTCTGACATATATTTAATAAGTAAGTATCAAAGATTTTACCATATACATCATCATAGAGTTTGCAAAAGCCTATCAGTAAATGGATAATTAGAATTTATAATTAAACACGATCAATTTATAGTTGTGTTTACAATTTGCTTATCAATATCATACGGTCAAATAGTATTAATATTATTCAATATCAACATACATTTACCTAGCACTTAACATTGAAGCACACAACACTCAATACAATGTGACATATAAGTTATACACTCATATAACAATGAATAAGTTTGCAATTAATTTCACACAAATACTCTTTTCTTTTGATGACAATGAAGTAATAGTTATGATTCGAAACATATTGCGCTTTCAAAAGTCCTTATGATAAATTCATGTTGGACAACGTTTTGTTTTATTTCGTTTGTATAGTTATGTGTACAATCGACTGGAAGTCGTGTACAAATCACGAATAACAAGCTTTTATTCAAGAATGATGGACACACACATGCACCCTCGATGGTTGGTATCAGTTTTATTATTTCACGATAGTTCATCGTCATATATGGAGAATGCAAGGAATCGCGGTATAGGATTTTTTTTTGTACACGTTTATATATCTATGCAAATACTTGTATATATATATACATCAATATGTATATAAACGCAAAATTTCGAATAGATAGTCGAGGGTAAACCGAGTGGGATGTTGGATATGATTCAAAGTGGTCAAGAGCATGGGATATAGACGCATTACCACAGTAAATCAATTAGCTTGCATTGTGAATAAATCACCGTTTTACAACTCTGCCGAGCCATTTCACCCGACATTCGTACGAAATTTATTAACGGTACTCGCGTCCGTTTTTCTCTACCGCCGATTGAAAATGACGCGTGCGCCACATCATCCATGATTAACGCGATCGGCCATGCTCCACACTTCCTCCAATTTTATTTTATTTTATCTGTCTCCATTTCGTGTTAGTGTACATATATATTATACATATATACTAACATGGAATTTTAATATTATAAATTTTATTTGTATGTTTTTATTTAAATATTTTTATACATGATTTATTCGGTGATATAAATAAATTTCTAACGCAGATTTTTTATATTGACAAGTTATTATCATTTAATGTGTAGTGATGAGAAAAGTCTTGGAAATGACGGGAATTCAAACGGCCGGATTGCAGCGACTTTTCTTATCACTTTTTTTGCCGTTTTCAATTTATAAATGAGTGATAAAATAATGTATCCATTGGTAAAAAGTTTTTAATACGATTACATATTTTCAAGCGATTTTCTGATTGCTTTGTTCGTGTTCAATATGAGCCAAGTGATGTTTAGTATAGTCGAAAGAAACATTATCACTTCATATTTGAATATTTTGATAAGGAGAATTATCGTGATTAAGTGTGTAAGTGGTTTTGTTTGCAATTTCATTCGTGACTTTCTATATGCGACATTTCACACATCTAATTTCGATAGTTCAACTATTCATTTCACCATAACTAATATTCTGTATTGTAAATACTTTGCTAAACTATTGTCACTTGTATTTCACATATTTTCACAGATTCCTTTTATATAATGAAAGGGTCCACTTTGTTTTTTACAACATATCTGAAATATGTTTGATGTGTTAAAATGAGTCACGTTGAAATGTAGCACATTTAAATGTCATAGTGTATACTTCAACCAAGTATGCTATTTTTATATAAATTTTCAAATTTCCAAGATGAATTTTCCGATTGACATCGTGTTAAAAAGTACCGATATGATACTCATCCGCATGCCAATATTTTTTATTACATTGTTAGAATACTGTGAAATGTTGAAAAGTTAAAAGCTCTTGCTGGAAAAAAATAATAAATAAAAAATCTAATAATAGAAAGCAGACGAATGGTTGACTATTTCATAAAAAGTATGCTCTACAACGGGGTCAATTAGTGCACAACATGTTACAAAACAATAGCGGGAAGTTGGCAATGGCGCAATACGCTCGCGGGTATGGAAAATGTCCTCCACAATGTTGTGCGCGAGGATATAGAGATGTTTCTCTATTTATATATGAAATGACGATATTCGTGAGAGTTGAACCGATGTAGGAAATGCACTGTTGAATTCGCGTGTTCATCTTTATAAAAACAGTATATCAGTTCACTTGTATGTTACCATTATGGGGCAATATATGGAAATCTTAAATAAGTGTTGATGAACAGAGAAAGAAAATTAGAAAAGTTTAATCATAAAGTGACAATTTATGAGAATTTTATCCAATTTTTTCCATATCAATATTCAATTGTCGTGTATTATTATGTTGGAAAAAGGAATGTTTGAGTTGAATCCATGTGATATAATAATTGATCAATATTTATTTATGTTGACCACTCTCATCACACTGATTTCAACATCGTATATATATACAAAATTAAAAATTAATTTTTTAAGGGCTGACATCACTTTGACGAGAAGAACTGTTGATGGATTAATTGCGTCTACATATTTGGCCTAAGCAAGTAGACTTTTATTTGAACCCACATTTATTATTTGATGAATAATTACTTTTATATGCGATGTCACCTGTTACCACATTAAAAAGTTTCCAAAGATAGACTGTGCACTCTCAATAAAATGAATCTGATGTATGGTAAAGTGAATGAGTAAGAATAATATTGTAATAGACTTGTATAATAAATTAGTTTTCCTATTATTTTTGCAATTTTAGTTGCATAAAGCTGGACTCTAGCTCGTGACATTTGTAGGATTGTATGTCAATCTGAAAATACACAGACAGCTATCCAGACACTGTAATTGACAGTCTGCACTTGAATTTATCGACTATCAATGAATATTGGACATGCTTTTTAAAATATTTAATGTGCCATGTTTTCTGAAAACGTTTTGGAACTCCAACAGATTGTTAATTTAGACGATATTTGCTATGCTGGAAACAAATTAATTAATTGAAAAGTTATATAATTGAAATGAAAATTGTGGCCATTTATTTCGATCAAATTATTCTCGATGTTGCTTTTTTAATTTAGCTGTGACTTAAAGTCATTATTACAATAAAAAGATAACGATAAAAGGGATGAGTATAATGCATATATTGAATAAGAAAAATTTTAAGATTATCGACCGTTTAATTTTACGAATACTATAAATCTAACGATGTAAAAATTGTGCGATTATTCGTGAATATGTATCGTTGTTTCGATTGGCAGATCAGTCTATGTCGATCTGAATGAATAATCGGTGTGTGTGGTTGTCTCGAGTCCCAGTAGTTTCAATATATTCATCAACAGTGAAAGGAAATATATTTAAATATGATTATATCTTTTTTCACATATGGTGAGAGATTAATATTGAAAGTAATACTGCTATGTGAAAATTGTAACCGGAAAATAATCTGGTACGTTTATTAATGATGCTACATTCAGACAAAAAAATAGTGTGTGACTAGAAGAAATTATTACAAACATTGTAAAAATCCATTGTAAAATAAGGAATTTTTACCATCTCCATGAAAAACTTACATGTAGTTATCATTTAACCCCATGTATTTCTCAAGATGATAAATCTTAGGTAAAAATTTTATCATTTAAATCGAAATTTTCCAACAGTCATAAAAAATTCATTGAGCTTTTACACTGAATTATCATTTTTACAATTGCAAAAGCTGATGTAAAAGTCAAACCATTTTCCACTGTGATATTTGTTGTGATATTTAATATTAACACAACATTTTACGGTTGTCTGATACTGTTTTTCATCAACATTCCATTTAGCGCTTCGTTGATTATAATTTCGCAGAATGTAATTACTGGCATTAATTTCGCTCCGTAAACCATAACGTAAACAAAATTCTTGTTTAGAATCGTATGGGAATTTATTACTATTGGCCCTACTTAAAAACAAACCATAAACATTCAATACAACATCATGTATGCTACGTCCATCACACATCAAGTCGTCACAAATAATAATACTTTCACTTGTCAATATCGATGTGCATATGAAGCTGATAGCATACTATAATATCAAATATGAAAATCAATGTTGATGATGACATGTGCAATGATGAGCGACTTAAGCTAATATGTTGCTTTGACACTCGAATCATTCGCCAAATAATTATCTGACGCTTCTTTGCATAATTCACACTCTCATTTTACGTTAATTTTCATTTCTCTACATTTTACCTATATTTACCTAGATACATATATGTATATATTACCCTTTTTTCACTTTGGCGGTTGTGTATATCCTATCGACGACGATCGATATAGTGTATATACAGATCCGCGGATAACACCTGGCCAAATTTGCATTCGCGTCGTAACTTTTCCCGATAACGCTCGAACGATCGGGCGCGACCGAGTTCGAAATACTGGGCGAAATCAATTTGCCAGGATGTCTCTCGGGGCATTATATACATATACCGCATATAATATATGTATATACATATAAAGATACACATACACGATAACGAGTGTGCACAAACGGTCCTTATGCATATATACAATATATAAATTATTATTTATTTATTTTTTTTCATCTTTCGTTTCGTAGTTATGTCTTTTTTTACTGACTCTCTTCCACATTCTAGAATCGCCATCAGCTCATTTGCATGTTTTCCCCGGACTATGGCCCATAGTTTCATTGGCAATCGCTGGAAATAACGCTGCAGCCATTTAATTTGCACGCGCTTTGCACGATCAGCCAATTTTTTCTTTTTTTTTTTTATCATTTTTTTTTTCGCTTTTACCCTCCTTTTATATACACTGCTGCTCTTACTCTAGAAAACGACGCGTCTGCGTCTTTTTTCATAATCACCAGATTCTTTCATGGATCGTCGCAGGTTCATTCTCCTTGCAAATAGAATCGTCAAAAAAAAGTAATTGACGTCTCTCCTTCTTCACGTTGACGTTCGTTTGTGTCGCGTATTATATAAATGTAGCTGTTTTTACTAACGTAAGGTCGTTCACATTTCTCTGATTCCACATCCTTTCTTTTATATTCTCAGACGCATAATATAGTGACATGGATGCAGTTGAGCGAGAAAATTAAAGGCAAAAAGGGCAATAAAAATGGAATGAAATACGCGAATGTTAAATTGAAAACAGAAATTCATTTGGATCCACGTATCCCGAGTAGGTTCATATGCAACTGTATTATACACCACATATGTTTTATACAGAATAAAAATTTCAATCTAACAATTACTATATTAAAATGTTAACATCGAAAATTGCTCCGAGCACAATAAACATGGGTTGGAAAATATTTTATACTTTTTCTAGTACTCACACAACTTTTTTTTTTATTCCCGTGTTCATAAATGATTTTTCATCAACGCTTGAGTACAGTTCCCGGTTAATATTTCCATACAGCAATTTTTAATGGGACATTTTATCGGTTTGCTGTAACAACAGTACCCCTGTTGTTCTTACAAGAAGTTCCACAACTTATTGCAAATTGCAATAATTTTTATGTTAATACGCGATGTCAAAATTAATATGAACATAAAACAACCCATTGATAGTTCACATATTATTGTTCATGAACATTTTAATGTGTATTTTGTTGACTTTAAAAATATTAATTTTCAATATCACCACCAAAAAAATTACTCATAATTTTTCTTCAATCGTTGGCAAACTTTTATGCAAAATTTCAAATGTGAAATTCAGCTGTCTGCTTACATTTCGCCAATACATTTGCATATAAGCGGCTGCGATTCAATAACTATCATGCTAATTGTAATTGCGCACACAGTCCACATACGGAAAAGAGGTTACATTTAATTGTACCTCGTATCTATATGCAAAGATCTAATTCTATACCTATATACTGTGCAATATTTAAAACGATATATCTATATATATAATATTATGTACATATTTGAGTAGATGGTCACTGCGATCATAATATGCTCATGCTATGATGGATAAAGGAAAAAAAAAACGTCACCAGCCATCGAGTAGTGGAGGCAAACAATATATAGAGGGTACATGGATCCTTCATCGCTCAAAGCACTACTTGCTATCGGGTTTCCACTAATCGGCTTTCGCCGCGTCACGACAAAGGAGTTACCGCTCGTGACTCGTGCCAATCGCCAGACGATGCCGGATCCGCTGTGGCCAACCCCATCAATTCCTTATCATCATGTTAACATTATCCCTCACTCAAAGGAATTGTGAAATGTGTCGCATATATGTCACGCATATTTCAATAGTCTCTGCTCGCATGACTCTTTGCGAAGATTCCATTTTCAAATAGAATTTCCGTTATACATCGATTCTATGTCTACGTACTATCAATTCACCCACTAAGTATCATGCGTTACATACAGTGAGAGAGCTGATGATACATAAGGAGATACTACTAATCGTGTGTACCTATATGTGTATATTAAATCGTAAATATACATGAGCGTATTATATTTTGATACAGTCGCAAATATATAAAACTGCTGATCATTTGTTTTTATCCTCGACATTGCTGTTTTGAATATATATATATATATATATAGATTTATTAATTCCAATGTCGCACGTTGAATTGCGATGAAACTAGTGCTGTTTATATGTATATATATATATCTTTTTTTTTTCTTTATATACGTCGCCGGCACCAGCGTTTCTCTTTGAGGGTCTCGAGAGCAAAGCCACGGGCATTTTATTAAAGTATTCAAATTACCACGCGCGCCCATCGGCAATTCGGCCGAGAGCACAATTATTTTTAAAGCGACATCCAGGGAAAGTTCTCAAGGGTGTCGCTCCGCCACTCGACGAATTTCTTCTTACGACGCCCTCGGTGTCTTTTCCATTATCCCTCCGTCGTCACGCGGGGCCGATCGCGCACAGAGGTAAATGCGCCTGTCTTCTTTATTATTATTATATATTTTTTTTTCTTCCCGTCCCCAATTGACAATATAGCTGTGTGTCCTCTTGGCCCAACGTATTTTATTTTATCCATTCTTGTATATAGATGATAACATTCCTGGAGCAATATCGTCATCCTCCAATTATTCACGAAGACCAAGGGTCTATATATAGGTATATACATCTTATATAAATATGAAAAATAAAAAAATCTCTGTATATATAGAATATCCAGATATAAGCATTTCAATGTATGAAGAAGAAAGTAAATTATGAATTTGAGTGTAACCCTCGTCTCAACCCTCTATCTTCTCCGAAAAAACCAGGATTTTTTTATCTAAAAAAAAAAAAAATACGAACTGACCGTCAGTTTCGCGGCTTAATATGCCACGCGCGTGTCCTTTCTATTTTCTCCTTTTGTTCTCTTTCTTTATATATTTTTTTTGGCTCACGCTTATTCTCTCGATCCCTTGCTATATCTCGCCAGAAATGTTCCTTTTTCGATAGAGTCCCAAGATGCACTCAACCGTCGAGAAAATAAATGAAAGCTGTTCCGTCCATATGCCAGAGGAGTTTCCTGAGTCCAATCCTCTGGTATCCGGCGACCTATCACGCGGTTATGTGTATATGCATACGCGTATATTTTTTAGTCGTACCGTATACTCTATATACATACATATATTGCTTTGTGACATATTGCTGTGTGTGTGTGTGTGTGTGTGTGTGTGTGTGTGAATGTTGGACTGAGATGGAAAATAGGGTGTCTCGTGGCAGACACGATGAATTATTTAAGTTTCCACAAATCCACGACGACCCTTCTGGATTTTGCCTCCTATATTTCTTTATCCTTCGTGAAATCCACTCGGATAATATGCCAAGCGGACGAGGAATGACTGAAAGAAGGGATATATACCTATATATAATAACATACATATATGTAATATATATTTAAATAATATATGTAAAATGTCGCGATAACTTGTCTCACTTGGCAGCAATAATTTTTCAACAAGTTGATAAAGTGTAGGTTTATGTTTGAAAAACAAAGATTTTAATATAGAAGTGATTTTATTCTGTCTCAATAATTAGAAATAGAAATATATGTTTATTGTGATGGAGCAAATGTGGAGTCGATGGTAGACATACTCTGAAGGATTCAATTTACTTGTGAGATTTATCGTAAATTTTTTCGATGATTTATTGCTAATTGTGTGAATAGGTAGACATTTATTTGATATAAAGTGGAATATGGAAGTAGAACTTTACAATTAGCTGTATGACATATCTGTCATGATCAATATTTGTCAAAGTAAATTGCATAAGACAAGTTTTGAGAATATCTCGTTCATTTGAGTGAATATGAATAAACATAATATTTAAATATCATACAGTTATAGCTATATTTGAAAACATTTCCAATATATGCATATTAATATGAAGAAATTTAGAATTGTCAAATAAAAAAAGGGTCAATTGATAAATCAATAAATAAAATTAAAATTAAGTGCAAATTGCATGTTGATTAAATGTTTCCAAGTCAACTTCATTGGCTTTACTATAACGTATCAAAATTTTGAACATGCAACGAGAATACAATTAATTACATACCTTCAACAGAAAATAAAGAATAAATTAATAAAAGAGCAACTCTTCGAAAGAGCACTCATTTTCGCTACTCAGTATATTAAAGTCAAACAATATATAATACATAGCAAAATAATTGTACAAGTGAAAATAAAATTTACTCGAATTACTGCTGTTAAAAGCCATCGATATTGCAAACTTTCCGTTAGTATTTTGCGTTATCGTAGACGTATTTCCTCGAAGTAGAGGGCTAATCCTGTTAGTCCAAGAGTTATCCGACGACAGTATAACGATAGAGGGTAGAGATTGAGCGAGGTCTTGTTATATGGTGGTTGAGCGAGGCAAAGTAAAATAAAGAGCAAAAGACAAGAAAGAAAGAAAGATAGCACGAATACAAGATGTATATCTATATGTATATACACTGACGAGTCGATCAAGCATTGAAATGGACTGTATATCTCTATTACAAGCTGAAGCGAGGATCTAATCGAGTTTTACTTTTATTTATATTGCGATTCGTTGAAATCGACAAATTGGTTTTCAAGAGTATCAGTTATAATGAATTATTCGTATCCATATACCGTCCTATATTCCTATTACGGGTGCAAATTTACTTTGATTTATATGTATATATATTATTTATATATATATATACATACCAACTGTATGAATAATTGATTTTAAATGATGAAAATAAATGTCGTATTCGAGGTGTCAAAGTGTTTTATATAATTTTATTTCCAATCACTCTCGAAAGACATTTCAGGCGAAATGTCGTAAAATTTTGTATTGCGGCTCACCAATAACTTTTTTATATATCAAGTTTGCGAATTCGAAAATGATGAAATAACTATGTAATAATGGTAATAATAATAATAATAATAATAATAATAATAATAAAAGACATGAATGTTGGGTGTAACATTGAAGTTAGATAGAATTGTAATACTCATTCTTTATATATGAGTATTGAATGGCGAGATAGTGAATGAAGAAAGATAAAGGAAAAA
>CAJUYH010001705.1:5461-46375 GCA_910591685.1 Galerucella tenella
AGCTATAGCTATACATTCAGTAAACTTCTAGTTTAAGCAGTGAATTTAGTTGAATTCTCAGCTTAAACTTTAAATTGTATAAAATGGGACTGCTGAAATTAAAAACTCAAGCTAGAAATTCAATGGATTCTAATTTTTTCTTTATATTTGGTTGACCCATGAACTTCATTGAGTGGTACAGTTAGAATTTGCCATTTTAATGTAAAATCATGGAAACTTCATCCTAATTGTATTAAGTGGGGTCGTTACACTATGAACTGTCTAAAGTGGGACTGTTGAAATTTACCATTATAAGCTGTAAATTCATAAAAATTCAATGAATTTCCAAATTTCCTTTAAATCAAATTTGGTGATAGTCCCAGTTCAAACTGGAAATTTGGTTAAGTTCCCAGCCTAATCTATGAATTGTTTCAGGCAGAGCTGTTGAAATAGGTTATTTTGAGCTGAAAATTGATAAAAATTCGGCATTTAGCATTATACTTAATGAATTTCCTGTTTTTTTATGCAAATTTGTTCACATTTGGATATAAATTGTACGGAGCTGTTGATATTTAACATTTATATAATGGAAATTTATAAAAATTTCTGCCATAGGTATAAATTTAGTCAGTTTTCAGGATTTTCTATAAATTTGTACAGTGTGAATTTGATTAAATTTCCAGCCTAAACCATTAATTTTAAGCGGGATTGTTGAAATTCTAAGATTAACATACTGCAAATTTCTCAAAATCTCAGCCATTTAAACTTCCAAGCGAATTTGGGGTTGGCTTAAATTGGCAGACATTTTTTTTTATTCAAAAAAATAAAGGTAGGTAATTGATATCCATATATTTAAGCAATATCTCCTGATAACAAAAGGAAAACAACTATTTCCTGGTCCAGTTGTTATCACATTTTTCTCTTATACTAATTCTCATGGCCACACAATAGACACTGGAGTCCAGTTAGTGAGTTTAATTTCAAATTTCCCAAATCCTGAAAATTATTTGAGTATTTTGGATATCCAGGTGATATCATGTGTACTGCACGGAAGAGCTGGATATGCTCCTTTGCAAGAAGGCCCAAGTAACACAACAAGCATCGAAGTAGATTTAAAATCGACTTTTGTGTCACTCTTGAAGCTAATAGGCAATTGAAACCGTCCACTAAAGCTTCTACATGTAGCATTCATTACGTAATCGCTGCCTGAAGGGAGCGCGCGGTTTGGCCTTAAACTAGATTTGATAGCTTATTAGCAATTCAACCTGTAGGCCTGAATAGCCATACATTGACACCAAAAGAGCATTTTATTAGATTTGATTGCCAACATTATTATTATAAATTACGGTGTTGCCATATTCAATTTTTATCAATGAATTATATACATCCAAGTAAAATTGAAGTTTTCTATAGTATTTTTAGTTGGATTGATTGATAATATTATATTTGATGGATTAAATTAATTTATCTTTCCCAGATTTTCTGAAATTTGTATCCCAGTTTGAAATCAAATAATATCCTGAACCAGATTATTTGCATATTCTATACTTATACTATAAAAATAGTATCATATACGTATCATAAACCTATCAATATATAGATATAAAAACTATGGCAACATTGCTCATTATCGTGAGCAAACGGTTCGGCCATGTCTTTATTGTATTTAATAAGCATTTTTCTATGCCAATACGAATAAGCTTTATGGAATTGAAAGATAGATAGCTGTTTGTATTGCTTTGTGAAAGCTTTCAAGATTATAAAGTTGAAGAAAAAGAAGAAAATATAAAAAAAGAAAAAAAAAGAAGATTATTGTGAAGTTATGTTTTGAGTAATAGATTGTTTCTTGGGTCATATTTTATAATCATTTCCTAATAAAAAATAAACACCTTTAAATTTATTGAGACCTTAGAGAGTGGAGATAAAATTTTGTGTGTTGTTCCTGAGGCATGGGATGGGAACAACAGCAACAACAAAGTTTCCTCCCAAACGTAGTGATATTAGCCTGTAAAGAAAGAGTCCCACGAAAAGGCCAATAAAGAGACGTGGTCCAAAAACCAGGAAGGTGATCTTCTGTGTCTATCGTTATTTCGTTGTAACTTTTAGCTGCGTTACTACTTTTATGTACACGCCTGTAATACGCACCTGTTCGTCCAAATTTCCGTAGTTTTGTGATTTTCCATTTAATTTTAATCCAATCTTTTTCTTCATGATCTATAATGATTTCTGGAATATTATGAAACCTTTCAACTGGAATTGAGATTTACAATCGCATTGAGGTTAGCAATACAGTAATAAATTCTTTGGAATTTATTTCCATTTAAAATTCAAATTAATTCCAATACCAAACTTCGTATCATTGCTTTTAAATGGCACTCATTGAAGCACTTGATGGCATTTTATGACCATACAAAATTCCAATTTCGCCATTAATTTTTTGGCATTTTTAAAAGCCAATATTTCTATTCTTTGGCTACTTTTAATGACTTATTAGCAATCATTGCTACTTGGCTGCAATATTTGGTCTCGAAAGAGATTGGACGTCTTTGAAGGAATGCTGAAATGATTCTATGAAATAATGCTAAGAATATGCCAAACTTTAGAATTTTTTCTGGATTATTTGGTTCGATCTAGCATTATTTGCTTGGCAAATGAAATGTGTTACTTTAAAATAATTAGTAAACATTTATACATAAAAAAGTGATTTGTGAATTTATACATTTTAAACTTATCTCTTATGTTTGGTAAGTTCCTAACATTCACTGTATGAACTGACTAATAATTTAACTTGAATGTAGCGATCCTCATCATTGTCAAATCCATTTTAATCACGTTTCTGCATCACGCTTCCATCAAAAGCAATCAGGCAAAACTTCCACTGTCTAAATGATCCAACGAAGGCAAATTAATTTTTAAAAACTTTCCCACCTTTTTGTCCGTTTATATTGCGGCTAAAAATTTCAGTCAACGTGCCAGTCAACTATTGATTTTCACTTGAATCTTTCGTTCTAAACACCCCATTACGTGTATATCGATTAGGAGTTCAAACAGAAAATAAAAGTTATTCAAAGCGAACCTAACATGAAATAGGCACGGAAGAAAATCGGAGATAAATTCGAATAAGTATTTTTGCGATGTCGACCATTCGTCGTTGCTTTTATCATGATTGAGATGGGTATATTTGTCGTTCCAATTTACGGGAAAAAAAGTCACAGAAAATATAAACAGAAATACGATGAGAAAAAGGGTCACTTAGATAACAGGTCTACACCTATGTATTTAAATTATTTCTGCTTTTTAATGATACTAGATAAGAAGGTAATAAATGTTGTTTATTTTTTTTATTGGTCAACCATTTTACCTATTTAAAGCACGCCTCAGCCTGTTTAAATCAATCTTTAAAAAACGCGCGTGTTTTAAAGTTACGGTGGCAACATCAACTCGAGAAACGAAGTCTAAATCTATGGTCTAAATCATGTATAAATGACAATTTTTTTATTATTGATCTGACAGGAGTAGTTTGTAACGTCAAAACTTTTATTCGATCAATATTTAACAATGTCAAATTTATAAATTAAAATGGAAAGTGCCGTTGGTATTGTTTGAAATATTAATATTAGGAAATGGTATTTAAATTAATGCTATTGACATTCACAGAACTCAATAAGGTTGAACTTCCATCAAAATACAAATTAGTTTATGCTTTCCTCATTTCCATGACAACGCAAGGTATCCACATCATATACGTGATCATATACAGTTGTCAGAACCAAACATGAGCCCCGGAAAATATGCAAACTAAAATAAGGTCATCGCAAGCAGCCAATCAAGAGCCAATGTTAACGACTGTCCATTAGTAAATGTTAAATATAATCGAAATAATATGACCGAGTGATTTCATCAACATACATCATTTTATTCAGTCTGTATCAGTGTTGTCAATGCGAGGATGATTATCCGATTTTTAGACAATCTCACTAATTTGGATCCAATAGTTTTTCGAATATTTTGTAGAAGGGATATATAAAATGGCTATTGTTTTTGGGATTTTCCATATTGACTGGGGTCGAAGACTTTATTTAGATGAACAATGTGTCCTTTTGGTAATTTTGACAAATTCTGATTTGAATAATAAGTTCGGGTAATTTTCATTTTTGCATCGGCAACACTGGACTATAACCAGTTCATATTTTGTTGCTTTCTATAGAAACTTGACCCTTCTTTTTCATGTTCATGTTCATTTTCATGTTCAAGTTTGACTTTTTTTTATATATCTCTTAACAGTTGACATTTATGGTATCGATATTTAGTTATCGATTCAAAATATCGAATTGTTACTACAAAAATACAACTACAGCGACATGAACACGCCCACCAGGGCTCACGTTTGCTTCTGCCAATCATCACGAATTCAACCATTTGACATTTAGTTCTTATTTCCATCTATGATTTCCATTTCTTGTTGTTGTAGTAGTTCTAGACCAGTATTTATAATTTCAAAGTGCACCAATAAAAAAAATAACGTAAAGTATTCGTGGATAGCTAGTCTTTAAAACACTTGCTCTTGCTATAAAAATCGCGCGTTTTTTAAAGACCTTAATATCCACTTATACTTTAATATACTATTAAACTACACAAAAACAATCATATCACAAAAATCACACTAAACTCTCAATCAACAGCAAAAAAAGCGTCTAAGAACCGAACCCAAATCGACCTTCACCGAGCTGATAATAGAATGAAACATATTATCATGAAATTAGTATGTTAGAAAATATATTAAGGATGGGTATGCTAAAAAAATCTGATCTGACTATTTTTAATTATTTTTGGAAAAATGATTTTCAATAAAATATTACATCTAGAAAATAAGAAAATTTTATCATGACTTAAAGTTTAAAACGTATAGAATGTGCAGCCGTTGGGTTGTTTATTATTTACCTGGGTGAACTACTGAGTTGTCAGGTATGTCGATACCAGTTACTTCCACTTGATTGGATAATAGAAAACAAATAATATCATCATAAGCGCTGTTTTATTGCGAACACGTTGATATAGGGTTGTCTGCTGAAAATTCGCTCCTATTAGGGGTTTGTGAATTTAATAGATTTGAATTCATGATAAAATATGTTCCATTCTATTATCAGCTCGGTGAAGGTCGATTTAGGCTCGGATCTTCTACTAGCTATCCTTCATAAAACAGTTTCTGAAGCTTGCACTTCACCGAATCCCATTCCTAGTAGACTATAATATTGTTAGGTCATACAAAAAAATATTTTCCGCAAATCGCTAAAAAATTTTCACAATCCATACAAAATTCCTCAAAGAAAAAGTCAGGATTATCTATCCACATCCTTCTTGTAAGGAAATGTTATTTCCTTACCGTTGTTAGTGTTCTACATAAATGATTGAAACGTTTTTATCCATATTCGTACTTTTCTTTGATTACTATTGTATTTTTTTCCCAATCGGCTGTTTAATAGTGAAGATATGGTCTTGTACCCCCCTTCCTTTCCTAAATCAGCTTTAAAAATCTTCGAGTACATTTATTATGCTTTTCAGTCGATTGTCAAGAATCCTCCTGCATACTTTGGCAACTATGCTTAGTAGGGTAATGCCTTTGTAATTTGTGTTCCCATTTTTATAAATTGGTAGGATTACGCCTATCTCCCAGTCTTTAAGTATCCTTGATTCCTTTATCGCCTCGTTAAGTAGACATGTCAAGACTTCAGTTTCATTGCTTCCCATATTCTTGAACATTTCTGCAGTTATTTTGTCATCAGAGTTTTAATTCACATTTTGTTTATACATTTTACTGGTAAAATTATCAATAATTTTCAGTACAGTTCAAAGTTTACAGGCACGAAAAACTATTATTATTTAAATAATCAATAGTCGCGGCAAATGCCACCCCGCCGATCTTCTCGCTCCATAAACTTCTTTTTTTTATTTTGCACCCCATTACTGGCTCCTTGTCTGACGACATTATCAATCATTCTGTTGTCTTGATCTACAATCAATCTGGCCGAACCTATACAGTTGTCATTCCCCTAATTTTTTATGAAGTATCTGTAGAGTAGGGAGGGTGAGTGTAGGCTCACAGCACTTAGGCCACATTGTACATCCTCCCGAGGAGTTGTTCTCCTAGGTCATCGTCCATACTGTCCTCCCCAAGAAGGAGACATCTCTTTTATATCGGCAGGTGTAGGCTAAGACTCACCGAACACACAATCTCTTATTGACGATAACTCCGGACACTCGCATAAGATATGCCTGACAGTTTCATCTTCCTGTTCACACATCCTGCATAGAGATGTGTCCACTACCGCCATAGTATGGAGGTGTTTCCTTAGTTGACAGTGGCCAGTCAGAAATCCTACTGTTAAACGTAGGCTTTTTCTGGTCATCGCCAAATAATTCTTCGGCGCCAGCTTCCCAGGGACGCCCAGGGTAATCCTGGCAAGACTGTATCCTTTGATTCCATCCCATTTCCTAAGGGATTGAGCATGGGTGTAACGTTCGGCTAGTTCCGCAATTGTCGAAGTTGTTAGGCCGTAGGTGTCACTGGTTCCTAAAATTTTTACTTTTCATAAGTAGTGGCACAGTATACATATTATCAGTGTAGGCAATAGATTGTCTTGAGCTAAACATTTTCCTTATGAATAGAAACAGCTTTAGAGATGTTTTTGAAGTTACGATGTGAAATTTTTAACATGAAAAACTGTTTCTATCCAACTACTAATGCAGAGTCTCCGAAGGCAGAGCTCACAAATCTTTCAATTTCACCGAATTCGGCGACCATGTATGTTAACTCCAATAAAGCTGGTAAACTTTGCAAGTCGATAGCCAACTTTACACATTATCCTTTTCTTGTTCAAGGCTATGAAACTGATCGATAATTAATTGCAGAATACTAAGATTTAGAATGTTTTTGTTATTTCCTTTTTGTCTCTAATCCTCTTCATTCCATTTTCAGAAATTTGAAAACAATTGGTGAACAATTTTAACTATAAAATATTACAGTTTTATACATACAATCAATTCAGGATGTAAAGTCCAATATACACAGTAAATATATACTAACAATTGAAGTAAATTTTGCATATGTCAATCGGAAGCTATATTGCACCAATGAGAATAAATGGTTTTTAATATAACCTGTCCTTCCAGCGCTTACTTTATTTTATTTTCGAAATGAGGATCTATATATTTTAAATAACAATCGTAGCTGACAGCCAGGCAGCCCTTGCAGCTTTAAATAACATCCAGACTGGTAGAAGAATGCCAGAAAGAACTAAATGAACTAGCAGACCACATTAAAGTAAAAGATTAGTGTGGGTGCCGGGAACATAACGGTATTTCTGGAAATTAACAAGCTGATGAACTCGCGAGAAGAGGTTCAGCAACAGCATATGTTGGACCAGAACCAGCTCTTAGGACCACAAAGAAGGTAGTCCGATGGCAAATACAAAAATGGGAACAAAGCCAACATAGACTTCAGTGGAGGTACACTCCAAAGAAGGTACACAATAAAACCCTCATAGGTGACACATGTGTAAAACGGGCCGAAAGAACTATTGAATATCAGTAGGAATAAGCTAATAATTATTACAGGTTATCTAACGGGTCATACCCCGGTAAAAGATCACCTGCATAAAATAGGGTAATATAACGGGGACCTCAGCTGCAGACTTTGTGGCAAGGAGACCGAGACCGTAACCCATATCAAAGATTACAGAATAAAAATATAAGATGTTTCACTCCAGGGTGGATTGATTCAAGCTGCTGTCCCAAACGGACGCCGCTCTCATAAATTATGTTCACGACTCGCTTTTGTTGTCAATAACGAGACCGATAGATACCAGAGAAGTTCGAAAAACTTATTTTATTTCAAGCTATACAGGGGTAATTAGAGAAATATATATTTAAACTAATAGGATTCTTTATCACAAAGGTTTATTTTTAAATGTTAATTATTTCGAAAAATGTTTGGGATAGGATTTGTATGGGTAAATAAAAAATAAACTTGAATTTTTAAAATGAATCAATTCACAGTTTTTATCCATATCTTAGTAATTTTGTGATACTTATTGATAATCTAGCAGATATTTATCACAAATTCAATTAAATATACTCATTAGCCACCAGAATAATAGGGCCACTAAATCTTAAATTTTGATCTTCTAATAACGCGTATTTTTTTGGATTGACAAGGTTAAAACAGTGAAAAGAGAAGCAGCTGCAGGATACCTTTATTAAAAATTTTTATAAATGTTGTAACATACTAAGTTTGGAGTTAGGTTTATGTGTTAAATTTAATATATTGTCTTTCAAATCTTTCAATATACATTTGTAAGTAAAATATATACGGACTCTGGTATAGAGACTTGCATGATATTTGGAAGGAAATTGATTACATGGATGATGAAAAGAAAATTTAGTAAATTCGTTCAAAAGGAACTGACCAATTCGCCTTTGATTAGCTATAGAATTGAATTTTTGTGTTTTCTTGCTTAATGTACTTGTTTATATAATATCCTTATTATAAATATAAATCCGTGATTTTGTATTAGCAAATATTACAAAATATTTAGTGTTTAAGCTTTGCTAATTAAAGACAAAATTTTTAATATGACTTTTTGCTCATTTCAACAATTAATTGATAAATTTAAAAAATGTATACAACATAAGTATGAAACACGAACAACCAATAAACACCGTTCTAAAATAACAGCGCTCGACGGGCGACGCCCCGTATAATATGCCAAATTAAATGCAAGTAAGGACGTAGCGACGTACTCTGTACCATCCAAGTCACCAGCGGCTTCGGTGCTTTACGCGATAAATTCGAACGAGTGAAACATCTTATATTTTTATTCTGTAATCTTTGCCCATATCTTATCTGACTGTGAGGCACTGGACTCGAGGAGACAAACAATCTTCGGAGAAGCCAATGTGCCACCTGAAGTATATGGCACACATCCAATGAACCTATAGCGTCTACTCGAAGTTACGGGGATAACTGGATGGGTGGACTGAAGGTGGGAGTAGAGTACAATAAGCCAATAGGCTGCAGTGCTCCCGGCATCAGAACGGCTTCCAAACCAGAAAAAAAAATCGTAGCTTTGTCTCTTGTCCCAATCTAACCTTCAATATATTTGTTTATTCAGCAGTTTTAACTAAAGAGTTTATCTCTAATTGCTGTCTTAAATGATTCGTGACCAGCATACCTTTGAATGTTTATTACGCTAACGAATTATTTGATATACAGGGTGTTACAGTTTCTCTTGTTCTCGAAATGATTTATGGCTTTTTTCATCTCTTCTTATTTTTAATCCTCGCCACATACTGTTATCTTAACGTTAAATGATGCAAATTAATCTTTAAATTTTCACTACTGAGAACTCTGGACTTCTATTTAAAAATATAATCAATTACCTGCGGTTGTGACGTTACTGGTGGCTTGGAATAAGGATCCACGGGAGCATCTCCGTCTTCACACTCCGAAGACAAGTCCCCGGAGCTGAATCTCCTCTTCAAGTAATTGACATTGGAAGTGAAAGACTGTCTGAAGCTGCTGAACGAAATGGTGGGGCCGTTTGCGGTAGGGCCGCAATACTTTCCACAGTCGCTAATTTTGCCGGCTCTAAGGGAGCTCCTACCGCAGTACGTTTGCTCGACGACGCGGTGTTCAATAAAGTTGATTGGATTAGATTGTACGATAATGTCAATGCGATGTAGGCTGTAACAAAAACAAAGTTAAATAATATTTGTAGTGTTTCTAACGAATTCAATTGGTGAAGATGTATCGATCAGTCCGTTGCTATGCAACCACCTAGCTTCCTATTGACAAGCGCGTATGTGTGTAATTTTGTCATAGAGAATGCTGAAATCGTGTTGCTTGATAATAGCCCAAGGCCGCAGGCCGAGGGCTATTATCTTTGAGCAACGCGCTTGAAGGATTCTCTACGACAAAATTTTGAGTATTTATCAAGACCCGAGGAGTATTCGATAAGATAATTTTTTACTTCGTAGCTACCAAAAAATTGATTGCTAATCTGATGTTTAATAATTTTCAATACAAACTTTATCAATTTTAATCAAATATTATTCATTTTTATTTAAAACTACAGTTGTGAAAAGTGCAATTGGTAAATTAATTGAATCGTTAGATGCAATACCAAATCTTTGCGACATTTTTAATCCAGTTATCAATTTGACGTTTAATTAATTTTTGATAAAAAATAAACACCAAACTAAAAACACCACAGGTAAGGTATTTTCGCTGTAATACAGCGGTGATTGGATGGAATTTGACACATGACTTGAAATTAAGTAATTTGATTGGTTACTATATCCAGTAAAAAATTATCAGATTAATAAATTAACAAATTTTTTTGTGATTTTGAATAGTGTGATGTTTTGAGTTTGTTCATTTTTCAAAAAATAAACAATATACTTCTGAAAAGCGACAGATCATAACCAAACTAGAGAGGTGATTGTTTATGTTTATATGTAGCTAATAATATCAATTACCATAAAATAATTAATTTTTGTAGCGTAACCAGTTGAGTAGGGAGGATTTTCGCCACCCGTGGCCGACCAAGATAAACCTGCTTTGGAGTAGAGCTGGCGTAAGGAACCAACAGGAAGTTGAGGAGCACTGGCCCCCTCGATATTTGTTACAACGAGTATAACGAGTAAAGGTAATCGCATTGCCGATTCTTCAGCCAGGGAAGCGGCTGGACTAAAAATTTCAGGACCCAGTGACACCCATGGCTTAACGACTTCGACAATTACGGAACTAGCCAAACGTTACACCCATGCTCAATCCATTAAGAGATGGGATGGAATCGAAGGATGCAGTCTTGCTTGGATCACCCTGGGCGACTTTGGGAAGCTGGCGTCGAAGAAATATTTGGCGATGAACAGGAAAAACCTACGTTTAACAGTAGAATTTCTGACTGGCCACTGTAAACTAAGGATACACCCCCATACTATGGGGCTAGTGGCCACACATCTATGTTGGATGTGTGAACAGGAAGATGAAACTGTCAGGCATGTCTTATGCGAGTGTCCGGAGCTATCGTCAATAAGATAGTGTGTGTTCGGTGAGTCTTGGCCTACTCCTGCCGATATAAAGGAGATGTCTCCTAGTGACCTGTCCACCTAGGAGGACCTAGGAGGACAACTCCTCGGGAGGATGTACAATGGGTCACATGTGGCCTAAGTGCTGTGAGCCTACACTCAACCTCCCTACTCTACGGATACAGATTTGATATAACGTCTTTAATTTAAGTATTTCACATAATTATCTACTACTCAATTTTTCCACTCCTTATTTTAAAGTTTATTAAGCTCATAACAAGCTTAGTTTTTGCCTCCTGGGATCATCTTGCATAATTTAACTTTCCTCACTACAAGTGGCTTTAATTTACAAAACTCTCACGTTCACATAATCTCAAGATAGCAAATTGCAAACCAACAGACGTCGGGGCTTTTTTTCACTCAGCAAATTTAACCCCTTTTGTCGTTGTAATTACAAAAAAATGGAAATTAGTTAGACAATCGCCTTAGGAATTTTTTTTATATTGAAACAACGACTAATGTGGGTATTAATGAGGTTTATAGATGTCTCCACCACCATGGTGTATAATATATACAATTTTCTCGACTACTATCCAAATTTAAGACAAAAATTAAAAATAATTCACAAACCTCCACGAGAAGCGTTTACTCTGAAGTCTGACTGACAAGAACACTGTCAGTTTTCGATATTATGAACGTACTCGTTATGTCAAGTCATTTTGGTTGAGCGCGAATTTTAAACTAATTGCATTTTCAGTAGTAATACCGCTAGGGTCTTGATAATACCCAGATAATTTTGTCATAGAGAATGCTGAAAGCATGCTTGATAATAGCCGAAGGCCGCATTTTTGTTTCATTATAATGGTGTTGATTGTTTCCTTAAGATAAATAAAATGAATGAAAGTCTGTGATTCTGCTTCCTGTTAAACTAGAATTCCTTGTCTAGACACGTCCTAATTACTAGACTTCAAATGCCAAACCTCAGGCCCCTCATATATTGAGAGGGTTGTGGTTTGTCCTTCCATATCGTCTAAAACCTCAGCCTAGCCAGGCTTTCACAGTTGCACAAAGTTTGCTAAAGCTTCCTTATCATCTTTGCAAAATCTGCTAATGATTGTGTCTGCCGATCAGATGTTATTCATGTGTTTGTTGTGTCTAGAATTCTCCGACAAAAAGAAAACCAGGATCATGATTGTCCGCCTATTCTAGCTCAGTAGGTACCGACACCATAATTAATGTTTTTCGAGGAATCTTTGATAAACTCTTTGGTCTGTCTTTCACCATTATTGAGACTGCCACAGAAAAGTTGTGTGCCAATGGGAGCACTTCGTATCTCTTCTCATGCTAGTGATCCAGCCTCTTTATTGTCCTTGTGATCCTTCAGTCCTTACTACGTGGAATATTTCCATGATTATTGAATAAAATGAGCAAATAACAAATTCCTTAACAAAAATACATTCATCATTTGCATCGTCAAAAGTGAATGATAGAAATTTCTATAAATTATAATAAAGCCAAGAAACTTGGCTACGTCGTATGTAATTCGAAAAAAAAATTTATCAAAAATGAGCGCTTAGATCAGATATTTTAAGGAATGACTTAGATGACAATTATCATTACGGATAATCACAATAATCTAGATGACAACTATCGGTATGGCTATTCATTCGTCTTTGAAAATCTACCAGTAATAGCGCTAAAGCTTAAGGTCCAATTCCTTTCTTTTGTATTCATCACAGACTTACGAATAAATAGTAAATGTTAAAGGACCATTTTGTCGAGTATCTCCGGAACTAGTCGAGAAATTTAACATTTTTTTGTATCATCTAGCTTCCCATTAATTTACCAAACTTGTTCTCAATTTAATCCATATTGAATCTATTACCTATCACTAGTTCTTTGTATACATCAATTAAATCTGGTCCCACTATACTTTTTCAACCAATATTCTCTGTATCATTAAACCAGTAGAAATTGTTATTCTAACCAAAATAGTATTCGTGGATTTTCCGCTTATTAGTCTGCCTAAAGGGAAACTCCAGTACATTCAGCCGTCATTAAACCTTGTGTAGAAAGTCCGTTCGGATCAATACGCAGTGGAATCGAGAGAAACTCTGGATACTTTTTCGCAAAGGATAATGCCATAACGTTACATAAAATGACAGTCTAGAGCTTTTCCGATGCTTTTTTCAAGTTTAAATGTTTCTGGATGGTTTCTAACAAGTTTTTTTTTGTGAATTTGGATAAAGTGGATATCAGAGTGAGTTTTAAGTAAGGCACAGCATAGATTTTGGGTTGTAGAGGCTTAGTAGTTTTCAAAATGTCGTCAAATATGTCTTGTTCTTGGTAATAACATAATATCACACACTTATCTGCTGTTCACCTGTGAATGTGCCCTTCAGTAGAATATGGCTGACCTGTAAGTGGTTTTTAGTGTAGTATCGAATAGTGCAAGTCCACGTGACTTCACGGCCTGATGATTCTGATGATAAACAAGTGTTCTGTGCACAACACGTGGTTCTTATAGTTATATTGATTGTGTTTGAGTTCATTTAATTTTGATTTTGTGATTTCTTTGACATTGTTTCAATTGCTTAGGTATTCTATAAGCTATATCTGATTGTTTATAATAGAAAGGATCATTAAATAAATACAAAACAACCAAATTAAAAAGCTTAAATCTATCCAAATAATTTTTTATCCTCAGTGCGACTGTCATTGGTGCCAACTTGTCAGTTGGTAGCACACACACCATAAAACTCACCTAACCTAACCCTACATACAATGTTTAAAAATATTCAAAATAAAGGTTGTATTTCCTTGATTACATTCATATACCTACCAATTAAATATACAACTGTTTGTTTAAGTAACGAGAGCTTCATTCATTCGGTAACTCCTAGCTTTATTATAAATAAATGTAATTATTTACTTCCGTGACTGACCAAAGCTTTATCATAATATAGAATTAACTTTTCAATTTAAAATGAATAAGGATGAGTTAGTAGTATGTATTTAATGAAATTATTATTACAGCGGTTTTATAGTTGTTGTTCTAACTACTCATTTTCAGACTTTTCTATTTTTCTATTAAATTACAAGACTCCATAATTCCTAGCTCGTATTTATTATACATACAGAGTGGCGGCTGAGACGATTTTCATAAATTTTGTTTTGCGAGGGTTTTGTGATGGTAATATACACATTGTTGTAAGATCTTCCGTTCTCTGGAACTGTTATAAGCTTATTTTATTTTAAATTGAGTGAACGGGCATAGTTTTGAGCATCTACCACTTCCACTTTCATTTTCCAAAGCTGGATATATCTCATCCATTATAAAAACCGTTTTCCACGTGACAAAGAGCCGATACAGAGACTATATTTTGTTTAACTGTCTTTATTTCCCATCGTCGATGCTAGGCATACTTTTACTTGTAGGTTTAAGTGAGTTATTATTAGTGTCATATTTATTTGACTGGAATTTTTTACTCATACTCTTTATTGTTGGACTAGATTTCGTAAGAACGAACACAACTCGTTTCTTACCAGTTTCTGCTTGATTAGGTGAAACATTTTCGATTTTTTTCTTAATATTAAAGTTAGGTTTATTATTTTTCATACTATTTCACAAATTTTTCCCAAATTAACTTTATTTAATGAATCTAAAGATTGTTTTATTCACCAACAGTTGGTTGTATCACTTTTATCTTTCTCGGTTACATTAGGTGTAGCTTTACTTAGAAAATTTATTGGTTTTAACGGGTTTCCTTCAACGTTGCCAGCAATCAAAGCAAGTGACTTTTTGTTTTTTAAATCGGAAAAATCAACCACACATTTCTCATCCTTTTCTTTGGTCAGCTTTGGTTTAACTGCAGCATCATCAATATCTTTAACAAATTTATCTGTCCTATTTGAAGATCTTGATTCTTGTTCAGCAACTAAAGTTTCAGCTTCTTTTTCTTTACAAACTTCTTCAACTTCATTTTGAACATCCTCACTAGGTTTACCGCAGAAAAATATCAGCACGTTCTTTTATATTATGTTATACGTTTGCTGCTGAAAGTTTAATAAATATTGAAATATATGGGTCGCAGGTTCTGTATTATGTACACTTTTTGACCGATCATAGAACTTGAAAGGTATGAGCACAAAATTAGTTTATGTTCAACACAACAGGTTGAAATATTTCAGCATTTGATCCATTCAATTTGCAGTAGTAGCAATATTTTGCTTTAATCGAAACTCGTATTTGACATTAATCGAAAATTAAAAAATATGCAGTTCACCTAACTTTGTGGACCTAAGTGTATATATCAAAGACTTATGAATACCAAGGTCTATGGTAAATGTCAAGTGATTAACAGAGCTACTAAAATGGAATAGCATCAAGACTTTAACGTTTCACCCACGAAGTTCTTACAGTTTTTCTTTGCTTCAATTTAAGTTTAAAGTATTTAGTTATTTTGTGTTGACGCGTTTTACAACGGGGATGTTTCTTAATGGACGTTTGCACCAATTGATATTTAGGTAGACTTAAAGTAAAGTGGCGCTTTGAGAAAGTTTTGCCTTGCATCATGAACAACTGGTCATTTTAAGCTGCACCTAGCTAAGCTCAGAAAATTGCTCGTTTATTCTTCACTTGTCCTCAAAGTGTAGATTTCTAATTCTAACCTAGCATTCTTGTGTTTTAATTTTTCTGTTTTCGGGTTTTCGTTTTCCGTCTCCCAATTCCAAGTGTGATTTTTTTTATTTTTGAAGAAGGTTGTTTATGGAGGATGATCTGGAAGTATTGGATATTCTTGAAAATGGATTTCCAAGAAAACTATTATGGAGAATCGGATGAAAAAAACCTTTTTCCAAAGGTTTCACTTGACCGAGCCAACTATTTTACAACTCGTAAAAATGCGAGTAGATTATTTGGAGCATCCGGACAATTTGTAAGCACAGACAGGGCATGAGTTTTCTTATTTTCAATAACCTCTTTGTATTTTGCAGCTATTCATATTAGCAATTCCTTTTTCCAAACTGTATAATTTGCCGATCTGATTTCTTTATTTTTCACTGTGTTTTCCATTATAAACAATTTTCTTATTTAAAAAACAAGAATAGAATCTTTTGATTTTCAAAAAATTGACTTTTAACAGCTTTTAATACTACGTTATTTCAAACCACGAAAACGAAAAGTCACTAGAAATCATAGAGAAATAAATAAAACTCAACCACATATTATAAAGAGAACAGATACGAATCCCGGTAAAACATCAAACGATTTTCAGCTCCGTCGTCAATGACCTTGGACCTTTACCCGGTATGGCCGCGATGTTGCCAGTGTTTTATTATTTCCTGAATTTCTCACCAAATTGCACTGTTGACTCGGGGACAATAACAATTTCTAGTGCCGGATCTAGTTTTTTTTGGAAGTTTCCACTAAAACTTTAAAACTGCGCTATGAATTAATAGATATTTACGTAATTAGTTATGAAAAGAGCGATATTGTTCAACAAGAATAATATTTGCCAAAACGAGCGCTAGCGAGTTCTGCAAATTACGCGTGTTGAACAATGTCGCTCTCTTCATAACGTGTTTACGTACAACGTTTTATCTAATTTCGCGCTTTCATAATATTCAATAAAATCTTCAATTACAATGATAATATTGAAGTGGAATCAAATGGTGTTAGAAGTATTGTTACTATGATGTATTCACCCAGAAAATTGACTTACTTTAAATAACTGTGTCCTGAATAATGTTTTCAATGTTTATAAATCTCAAAATACTATTGAATTAAAATAATGGTTTAATTGTACAGTTTAAATATTGAAATAATTGTCAGTTTTGACAGTACCTACCTGATTAATAAATCATTATTTGAAACTCATGTGGTATCTCTATGTTGAAACATAAACAGTTACGTAAAATTTTTACATAACTACTTTTCATAACTGATATATGAAGGTTATGAAAAATGTGACGTTACCTAACGTCAAGGAGTGACGTAAAGTGTCACATTTGATAGCGGAATTAGATAAAACAATAATCATAATCGAATATATATTTATGTATTTATTAAATACCCATATGTACATTCCTATGATTTGTTATAAATAGTCATTACTCTTGGGAAATTAATTAATAAATACATTTTTAGATAACACAAATAATAACAAAAATCAGCCAAATTTTAAAGTACAAATAATTCTCAATTCATTTATTATCAAAGGAAATACAATATACTCCTATTCAAGGGAGACTTCTGATAATAATTTGTAGCACCAAAGTTAATATCAAAAACTTTGAAATTTCTTTTATCATAGGCCGAGATATTAAATTATATACTCTCATCCCTTGGAAATCGAAAGAACTTTATTTTTCTTTCCGAATAAAATTTATTTGGACAGTCTCTGTTTGAACAATACACTCCGCCGTGATGTTTATCCATAATAAGAATAATAATCTATACCACTATATTTTTATAGTTAATAATACCACAACGCACAATCGATTAGTCAAATAACACAATTAATACAGCCGATTGAACACCTTCAAACAATGAAGCAAACAAAAATGGCGTTATGAATTTTGAGCATGTTTTGACGTTTTGATTATGTTAGGTTAGGTTAGCCGTCACCGTTATTGTGCATGGTTGCCAAGGATGTGGTTTGTGGAAAAAGTATATATTATTATTTATGGTATGATTTTTATACATTATAATCTTTTTTATTCTATAATTCTTTTAATGTTAATAAAATTGATTTAAAACAAGTAATTATCGAATATTTGTATCTGTATAACTATCACACTAGAAAAAATGCTTATAAAATATTTGACCTATGATCGTAAATTGAAGGAAATATTATGCAAATTGACAACCCTGTTGATAAATGTCGCGAAACAGCCCGAACGGAGTCGACATAAGACGATGGACATTTAAATGGATATGTCCACCCATCCCTCTCTCTTTTTACTGTTCTCTGTCAAGCTTTCGTATCTGTTCTTTTTATAATCTGTGACTCAACGTAAATAGCGAGCTTGACGAATGTATTGAACACTTGACTAAGAAGCAGAGCAGAAACATTGGTGCAACTGAGCTTTAACTAAGCGATCCTTAAATATTAAACCCTCCATAGCTATTCCAAGCTTATGCTCCTATTGGTGCAAAGGGACATAAGTGCAACAAATATTAAATGTCAAAATTAACGGTAATGTTTCAGACAACCCTTGTAAAAATTACAGAACTCAAGTCTAACTGCTGTAGCTAACGTACTAATCAATTTTTGTTAAAATGAATCCAACACATAGGTAATATTGGAAGTTTAAAGACTTTTTCTATTAATAATAAGATCTCTCAATTTTCTACTTTTTTCTACAATCAAAGGATGAAATTATTGATATCGAAGAATAATTATAATTATTCTAACGCTCTATAAAGTTTAAAAAAAATATTTTTCAAAAACAGCGGCCATTCAACTAGGAAGTAATAATTACTTCCCGGGTGAGATATGCCCCGACGGGTTTGCCTATGGGTTTGAAACAATAAAAATAATTGAAAAACACCATTTTTCAGTCAATACGGTCAGTTTTTATTTTCAGAAAAGATTACCATAAATCATTTATAATGGATAATGTATGAAGTGAATTTAATGTCCTCTACTTTATTTTATTATATTTTTGTAAACATTGTCATGTTTTTTTAAAATAAATGTAGAAACTAAAAATCAATTGTTTGATTAACCAACAACTATTATAATATCAAGCTCTCATATATTGAAAATAAAATAAATTGTACACTCAGTACATCTCACGTAACTAGCTAGGCAACGTGTACTGAGTTTCCAACCAATTTAATTCGCCTATTATATCCGCAACACGTGATACAAAAACCGATTTTAAAATTGCCTATACACTTACCTCTAATCTAGCTAAAAAATTTCGAAGTAATCACTGAACTTTTAATCAACAATTTTTTTGGAAAATTCACGAATAAATCAAGTCTGCGTGGAAGTATGAGTTTAACTGAATATCCTATTTCCAAAGGGCGGCGAATTCAACGCTACACGACGGACGTTTCAGCAACCATTTCGTCGATAATAATACGCATTCCCTTTAGTTCAAGTTGGGGTAGTTTTCAGATATCTTCTTGAGTTCGAGTAGGTACACTTGTAACTTTTTCCCACTACACGGTGGAACATTGAAGAAGTTTGTACGAATATCTTTATTTATCAATTCACCATATTCAAAAATACAGGGTGTTTAAAAATTTTCCGACAAACGAAACCTATTAGATATAGGTAGAATAGATATAGATTTATGAATGAAAAATCCCAGAAGCCACAGTGCGGTTGTCACTTTAAGAGCGTCAAAACCACTAGTGGTTATTTTCACTTACTTATTCATTTTTCAATCAATTATCGCGAAATCAATTATTTCGTATCCGAAATTGAAAATGATGTAAAAGAACCTTCAATGTAAATCCTATTTATTCGCACCTATTATTCACTGGTAAATAATTCACGTCATTATACACAAGTAAAAGGTAAACATTATTCAATAACCGTAGAAAGGTAAAGAGTAAGGATAAATATTAATAAAAGAAATGCCTTATATATTAATAGTATATTATACACCAAGGTGGTGATTATTAACCGAGCATCAACAATATTTCGCGAGTGGCTTTGTCCCGAGCGGAATGAGGTGCGATACTTATAAATTTTCCCCCACCATGGTGTATCTACAATTTTCTCCACTACTAGTCAAATTTAGGACAAACATTAGAAATAATTCACATGCGCACCTCGAAAAGAGTTTATTCCGTCGTCTGACTGACAAGAACACTGTCAGTTATCTATATATTATAAACGTACTCGTTATATCATCAGTCATTTTTGGTTGAGGGCGAATTTTAAGCTAATGGCATTTTTATTCGAATAATTTTATCTTGACAGGTAATTTTAAGCAGCAAATACGTTAAAGACAATCTCCTGGGTATACAAAATTATGTTGCACAAGTTTTTGTTGAACTACTATCTCTGGATTCTCAAAATATTTGAATTCGTCCATTATTGGCTTTTTTTTTCAAAAGGAGCCGTCCCTTCGCCGGCACCACTTCAGCCTCCTGGGCTTATTGTGGATACTCCTAGTGTCCTGACTACAGCCTATATTCAGCCAATCCGTTCTCTGTATTAGCTCATACAGGTTCTTTGCTGCTTAGTTGTAGAAGTCTTCTGGGCCCATTTGGGTTCTGCCATACAGTTTCTGCCTTCTGTGATCCAGTGACTCACAGTTGCATAGTATATGTAGAGCTGTTTCGGTATCCTTTTTGCATCTTCTGCATGTAAGGTCTCCGTTATACAGCCCTATTTTGTTTAGGTGCTCCTTTGTGGGAAATTGTCCCGTAAGTAGCCCCGTTATGGTGCGTAGTTTGTTCCTGCTCATTGAGAGCAATTCTTTCGCTACTTTTTTGATGGTTCTTTTATGATTTCCTTCCCAAATATTTGCCTGGGCGTATTCTTCCAGTGTTTATTGTGTTGTTCTCTCACCCACCCTTTCAACCATGACCTCGTAAAGCATCTGGGGATGCCCTCAGCAGATTCGGGTCCGTTCATCAGAGTTGACGATCCTACTCTTGTGAGTTCGTCAGCTTTTCCATTGCCTGCGATTCCTTCGTGACCTGGGACCCACTCCAATGTTACACTGTTCCGAGTCGCCAGTCTTTTAAGTTCTTCGCCGCATTCCCATACTAGCCGAAATGTCACCCTATAGCTCTGAAGTGCTTTAAGGGCAGCTTGACTGTCACTGTAGATCCTGATCTGCCTGTTGTTGTAGGCTCTCATATTATTTGCCATTGCACATGCAAGTATTGCATAGACCTCTGCTTGAAATACAGAGGCGTATTTTCCTAGCGAGACGATTCCTCCATATTTGCTTGTCTTGCTGTATATGCCCGCTCCGGTGCCGAGCTCATTTTTTGTTCCGTCTGTATACCAGATCAGTTCATTCGCTCCACTGAGTGGTGGTGCGTTCTCTTCCTCAAGCTCCTTTCGATCTTTGATGACAATCTCGAAGTTCTTGCGAAAGATATATTTGGTGGTCATGTGGTCTGTTGGCATTTTGAAAATGTCATCATCCACATGCCTTATATCTGTGTGTCCTCTCCCATGTGCCACGTCATGGTCTGATGCCTTTTCCAGTAGGGTAGGTGGGTAGGTAGGGTAGGCTTCGCACATTATGACACAGCGGAGGAAGGTCTAGCATTGTCTCCAGCGCCGCTGTAGGAGTAGTTCTCATTGCCCCTGTTATTGGCTTTGGTTGATAATAGAAAAAATCATTGGACACTAACAGAGAAATTCAACTTCTCAGTTGGCTAGAAGAAGCAATAATTGTCAACTTCATAGCCGTAAAAAAATGTTTTTTCTACGACCGTGCGTTTTAACCCACTTTCCCGCACGCATTTTAGCTTTGAAAGTGTCACTTTCCCGCACTAGTAAAATTATGCAAATTTTGACCTCATTAGATAGTTTTTTACTTCGGAAGTTATAATTATTGTTACACTTGGTGAATAAATAGTCCATCAAATAAAATCTACATCTTTTCTAGCTTTTTGTATTTTTAATTTTTTGAAAATATAAAATGATGAAGATATTTTGATATAACCCTGTACATTCTTCAAGGTGGTGTCATAAATCAACTACCAAACCACCCCTTTTTGATATAAGAAAAATATATCAGAAAAAATTCTTTCATCTACAAATGACTTAAAACCGTTGCCGTCACCTTCATCGTCATCTTTATGTGACCTTCAACCGATGCCATCCTCATCAACGCCATCCACTTACCAGTTAACACCAAATAACTCCACTAGACCGACAATTTTAAGTAATTTACAGATTGCAACAAATTGTGTTTTTAATATTAATATTTATAAAAATAATGATAGCTTTTGGTAAAAGTTTTGTATATGTATGAAGAAATGAAATAACTTTTGAAAAATGGGTTGGTATACTTTTTTGTATAGATATACGGTCGTAGAAAAAACTCGAGAAAAAATAATGTTCCTAACTAAAGTAAAGTCTCTTTCCCGCCCTTGACCGCTTGCCCGAACTCCGCTTCGCGTCGTTCGGGTCAACTGCAGTCGCGTGAGAGAAAGTATCACTTTCCGCACTTGTTAGGAAAATAACTATTCCACTACTAGCTGTGAAGTTGACAATTATTGCTTCTTCTAGCCAACTGAGAAGCTGAATGCCTCTATTAGTGGTTAATAATTTTTTCTATGATTAACCTAGGTCAATAATGGACAACAAATTCAAATATTTCGAGAACTCAGAAATAGTAGTTCCACAAAAACTTGTGCAACATAATTTTGTAAACCCAGGAGATTGTCTTTAACATATTTGCTGCTTGAAATTTTCTATCAAGATCAAATTATTTTAATAAAAATTCCATTAGTTTGAAATTCGCGCTCTACCAAAAATGAGTGATGACATAACGAGTACGTTCATAATATATCGAAAACTGACAGTGTACCTGTCAGTCAGACGACGGGGTAAACGCTTCTCGAGGTGCATTTGTGAATTATTTTTAATTTTCGTCTCAAATTTGGCTAGTAGTGGAAAAAATTGTATATACACTATGGTGGGGAAGGCATTTATTAGCCTCGCAACTTATAATTTGGTGCTCAGTCAATAATAATAGTCTTCACCACCTTGGTGTATAATACACTATTAATTGCATCTTCATAGAAGAAAAGCCTCATCTAGTAAACCTTTTTATCACCTATCATAAAAACAGAATTATAAACTACGTATATGTAGTTCATTCACGATAAGTTTGCAATAACAAAACATGACAGATGTTTCACATCGTTGCCACGTTGTAATTTTTTTCCAGCAGTTGGCATAAAATTATGTCGATAAGTTGTTTATTGTATACGATTACATTCAACTCAAAAATAAGAGCAGAAATTTTGATGAGTAGATACATAAATTTCAATATGTCCAAGCTTGAAGCCATAAGTTCAACTGAAAAATGTTATTTTCATGCACATGTTGAATTGCATCGTTATTGCAGTATTAAGTAATAATGTATTCATTAAAAACTTACATCTCTCACAGATAAGAAGTGATAGGAATTAGCGGTCCACCGTTATCTCGTTATCTCTCAAAAAATGATATTAGGCATGCTACCATCTCCTTGCAACCACTTGATAAAGACTCATGCATTGCGACGCAGTCTTCTATACTCTCTTTTAAATATTTATGAAAATAAAAGATTGAATCTTGCACAGTAAATAACAAACAATAAAATGCGAATGAAAACGACAAACCAACAGAAGAAATTCTGATAATCTGGCAACCCTGAACACGGCAGCCAACTTTTGGACCGTAACTTCCCCCTTCATATGATCAAATATTCCATTTACACTTTGGATATTTAGATTTTGTTCAGTGGCTGCAATTGTTACTACAAATCTCAAAATTGCAAACTTATCGTAAATGAACTTTACAATGTAAACTATGTATCTGACACCTTTGAGTTGACTTTTTCTTTGGTACTCGTAACGAACAATAACGATCCCAATTTGTAAATCACAATGAGAGTCGAAATGTTACGTATCAAATCGAAAATCGCTGGAAGTAGACTAAAACCAGTATTTTTATGAAAATTACGATGCGCCCAAGAAAATATGCCATTGGGAGTATCTATTAATTGAAGAGTTTTCGTTTCGGAATTCCATCCATGACGCAAAGCTTTCTTCACAGCAGTAGCACAATTATTCGTCAGTAAATCGTAGGTGTTTTCACATAAATATTGGTTCCAGAATTTTTTTATCCGAGCTTGAGTTTCTTCGTTTGCTGGTATCGCAATAATTTCGTCAGCGGGTCTACCTTCACTAGCTGCATCGCTGTGGTAGGTTTCTTTTCCGTTAAATTTCGGTATAACGGAAAAGAAAGTTAACGACGGCCAGTAGCTGATGTAAGTGTTGTCGGATAGTTTCATAGATATATGGCCCACGTACGGAAATCTTGGTTCCCATTTGTAAATTTTTATCATGTTTGCCATGGCTGCGTCGTCGGTGAACATCCTAAAAAAATTCATCACACTTATATACATTGGTAAAAAAAATAAAATAAAATTTTTGAAAATGTGTACGTCTATCTACATCATCAAGGTCGCACAGCTGCAGCTTCTACTATCTGTAGTATGACTCGTTTAGCAGATTTAGGTCGGTGTTTTTGGTCATACGAAAGTTTAGCCTGAACTTTCTAGTGAGGCTTGAGACCTGATCTCCTTCTGCTTTCAGTTTTCGGAGTCTTGGCTTCTGGCTTCCTTTCTTTTTATGTTCATTGTTTGGAGGCTTTACGCGTGTTTTTAAGTCGACTCAGGTAGAACTAAACCTAGCAAGTGCAAAGTTAAGTTACTTAGCTCGCGACTTTACCTGTGTGATCTACAGATATAATATGTATTGTCAGAAAGTTGGGTTAATTGCATGCATGATATCAACAGAATGTGAACTCTATGATGAAACACTGCTGCTGAGAGAACTTACAAGGACTCAGACGAAAGCACTTCTGGAAGGAAATGATACAACTACTGAAAATGACACCAGTCAAACTGGTGGCGTATATAGAAGACACAAAGCTTCTGGAACGGAAGTAGATGGAGAATGGTACAAAGATTCAGTTCAAGTGCCTGGGATGTTGAGCACAACCCAAAAGAATAAATGAATGATTTCTAAATTTTAGTGCTTGATTTAGATTTTTATGGAGTTGAATATGTCCAAGACGTATCCCTAAAGAGATGGAATGGAACCAAAGGATGCAGTGTTGCCAGGATCACCCTGGGCGACCCTGGGAAGCTGGCGTCGAAGAAATATTTGGCGATGACCAGGAAAACCCTACGTTTAACAGTAGGATCTCTGACTGGCCACTGTCAACTAAGGAAACACATCCATACTATGAGGCTAGTGGACACACCTCTATGCAGGATGTGTGAACAGGAAGATGAAACTGTTAGGCAAGTCTTATACGAGTGTCCGGAGTTATCCTCAATAAGAGAGTGTGTGTTCGGTGAGGCTTGGCCTACACGTACCTACACATGTTCACCTTCCTGTGAAGGACAGAATGGACGATTACCTAGGAGGACAACTCCTCGGAAGGATGTACAATGGGTCACATGTGGCCTAAGTGCTGTGAGCCTACACTCACCCTCCCTACTTTACAGACACAGAGATACAGATGTTCAAGACGTAGGTATAGCATGAATTTCATCAAAAATATCAATAATCCTATTTTTATTTATATTTTCATATTTTTAATTTTCACTTACCTGATAAATAAATTAGGAAATAGTAAAAATTCAATATATTTCGGCAAACAAAAAACATCGAACATATTTTATTACGTTATGAAGTTCATTATACGATATGTTATCGATATTATAGTTTAGATTGAACTGATTTGTTTCGATAGAAAAATCTAGGATAATAGTGTGTATTAAACCAGATAGGAGGTTGAATACAACTCTAATCAACTTAAATGCAATAAAAGCCTATTCGCGCAGTTTTTTAAATTGCTGTCAAAACCATTGATGAGAATCGTAAACAAGTGTGAACAGGCCAAATGTGCACTCAATTTCTTTGCGCTGTCACTCTTGTTAAGTATCTGACTTCTGGCAAATAAAATATTGAGAGAATGTTGTCCAATGTGATATTGTGATCACGAGATTAATCATATTAATGTACATATTAATATTAATGTAATATTAATGTACTATAATCACCATCTAAACCCCTCATGTTATCAAAAATAAGTAAAGCAAACCCCCCCCCCCCCCCCATAGTGCTTATGTAATACTTGAACGTGACGTGATGCTATAAAGATGCCATTGCTACTTTTACCTTTTCTCATTACGAGTGTACATTATTCCCCATGATATAAGCCAAAAAGTAAGTAGTAAGGTTGATAAGGGCTGTGTGGGTGAGAAACGTCTCAGCTTACATCAAGTTGTATATCTTCTGTATGTTCCTTGTGGTATATTATTCATTCTTTTTTTAATTTCTTGGGAAATTAAACCACAATATTTTTAAATTCTTTATTTCAACGTTTCGGTAGCGTTCCAGCTACCGTTGTCAAGAAAAAATGAGTAGAAATTAATTTTTATCCCTAACTGACACAACAGAAAAAATTTGACAACTAGACAATCAAAAAATATTTTGAAGTTTAAGACTGCAAAATTTTGTTATCAAATTTTTATTAAGGTCCATTCATAGTAGATCATATCTCTGGCAAAATGTGAAATGAAATATTTCATTTTATAACATTCCAACGATATGATAGTCTACTAGAAATGGAATCCAGTGAAGTGCACGCTCCAGGAACGGTTTTTATTGGGATAGCGCGTTTTTTTCGCTTATATTGGAAATGTTGTTAATAAAACGCGTTTCTTGATAGTTTTTTTGTGTATGAATATTTAAGTTTTTGAAATATGTATACTCAGTTTTGTGATTTTGTGTATTGAAATGTGTATCGATTAACAACTATTCAAATTATAAATCATAAGAAAACCTGGATAAAAACTTATGATTATGTTAATCGATACACATTTCACAAAACTGAGTATACATATTTCAAAAACTTAAATATTCATACACCAAAAAACTATCAAGAAACGCGTTTTATTAACAACATTTCCAATATAAGCGAAAAAAACGCGCTATCCCAATAAAAACCGTTCCTGGAACGTGCACTTCACTGGATTCCATTTCTAGTAGACTATCATATCGTTGGAATGTCATAAAATGAAATATTTCATTTCACATTTTGCCAGAGATATGATCTACTATGAATGGACCTTAATAAAAATTTGATAACAAAATTTTGCAGTCTTAAACTTCAAAATATTTTTTGATTGTCTAGTTGTCAAATTTTTTCTGTTGTGTCAGCTAGGGATAAAAATTAATTTCTACTTATTTTTTCTTGACAACGGTAGCTGGAACGCTACCGAAACGTTGAAATAAAGAATTTAAAAATATTGTGGTTCAATTTTCCAAGAAATTAAAAAAAGAATTAAGTTGTATATTCGCAATAAATAGTTAAATGGAGATTATTTGATTTATTCTAAAATAACAACACATTCTTTGAATTTCTTGAACAATTTTGCGGTTTGAAGTATACACTTCCAATTGAATTATATCGCTCCAAAATCATTTGTGATATCTATATATTTCCCGGATATGATAAATAATTTTATAGTAAATAATTTGATTTGATTTGCGTCTAAACAGAGTTCAATTGAATTCACAAGGCTGTATGAACAATCGATTCAACGTACTATGTTTAATATTATTTATAGCAGCAAATTTATATAAACTTTAATTTTTTTTTCCTTTTCCATGGTTTTTGTGAAAATATTTAAATTTAATGAATCATGGTTAAAAAAAACTACAAAACAAACTTTGTGAGTTATCGAAATAAACAGTGGAAAATAGTTCTTAATTCAAGAATAAAATTATTAAAAATTATAACAATCGAACACCCCATGGTATTGACATAAGGACATTTATTGTCTGGTTAATCATTTTATTCTTAAATTAAGAATTACATGTTAAGAGTGTTCTTTTGTTTGTTTTAACTTTAATTTATTTATCAGTGTTTAGTTCCATTTA
Source organism: Galerucella tenella (assembly GCA_910591685.1). NCBI lineage: Eukaryota > Metazoa > Arthropoda > Insecta > Coleoptera > Chrysomelidae > Galerucella > Galerucella tenella. Next base: position 33,189 of record CAJUYH010001705.1, read on the forward strand.
CTATAAGGTGTGTATTTTTTAGATTTTTTTTCAATCTCGATGTCTTATCAAAGTTATGTTTATTTTAATGGAACACCCTATATCTTACTACTATATTGTTTAGTCACCAGTCCTTCATGAGTGCAAAATTTCGAATCAATATGAACGTTTAAAGTGGGTAAAAATCGTATTTAAAGCGTGTAAAAAGTGACACATAATCGAATAATTATTATTATTTATTTAATTAATTAAAGTTATTGTATTGTCATCGGTCATTGAGAAGTGTGCAAAATTTCTAATTAATCCAATGTTATTATATCATTTGGCTATTACTTCCTTTTTTTTTTCATTAATATTGCCCTCCCTTTTTTGTAAATTCACGTTACATATCAATCATTAAACGATATCGAGAAGTGAAAAATAGTATATTATTCACCAAGAAGGTGAAAACCATTATTATTAACCGAGCGGAATAAGGCGCGAGGCCTATAAATCTATAAATGTCTTCACCACCATGGTGTATATACATTTTTTTCTACTAGTCAAATTTGAAATAGGTTTGTTCGTAGAACGTCAGAAACCGTCAGAGGCATGCGCATTAAAAAAAAGGGTTCGTAGAAACAATTTGACAGTTGGTGATTTAGAAATCCTCTGTTCATAGAACGAAATTTGCGGCTTCGGATCATTTGCCAACTATCAGAACAGTTTGCTGACCAGGATCAAATTTTTAGTTTGAGCATGCGTATTGTGACGCTGTAGAAAGTGACAAATTTTTACTACTTTTCTATTGTGAAAAAAAAAAAACGGAAATAGCTAACCAGTCAGTTGATTCTAAAATAAAACGTAAGTAAAATCATTTGTATGTTGTAATACCGGACATTAAAAAATTTTTTTCTTGCTTCTTATTAGGATGGCCAAAGAATGACATAAACATTATAATAGTATATTAAAGTATAAGTGGATATTAAGGTCTTTAAAAAACGCGCGATTTTTCGAGCACGACGGCGAAGATCGAAATAGAGCAAGTGGTTGAGCAAATGGTTGAATTCGTGATGTATATCATAGATAAAAAAATACTTATAGATGGGAAACTAACCCGTGGATTGGGCTATCTATCGAGCGCGTCCCCAGGTGGCGGATAGGGGAACGGCCAAGGGACTGAGTCGCCGGTCCCTTGGTCAGTGGCAGAAATAAGTAGGGTGATTGCTAAACATGCCACCGCGGACCCGCCTACCCAAGCTAAGGTGTAAGGAATCGTGCCGACAGCTGAATGGCCGCAGGGTGATATGCGGTCACGAACGATCCCCTTGGGGAACCGGGCGGAACCCCATTGTAATTAGCCTTCCTCTGGTAATGCGGGGCTCTGCCAGAGGTGACCAACCCTTCCTTTGCTACTCGTGGGAACACACATGGAAAAAACACGAAAAACTGAAACAAATCCCGAGGCTGGACAGAAGTGCTCACCTCAATCGGAAGCAGTAGCTGGGGATGGACAGAAATGTCTACCCCAAAATACTGCACAGAATGAGGCTGGACATGGAAGATCACCTCGTGATGATGAAACTCAAAGGCCTAGGCGAAAGCGCATTTGCGGCGCCGAAGCCAAAAGGAGGAAGAGAGCGAAGGAATCAGGGGTGGCAGCAGCTACAAGTGCACCCCCCTCTTCCCCCACTCCACCTCCAACAGCAAAGGCACTTCCTGCGGCCGGCGCCAAGAGCTCCGCTTTGAATAAAGGCAAGGAACCGGCTGCCCCTGCAGGAAAGCGCCCTCACTTGAGCACCTCCACGGAGGGGACTCCTAGAAGGCTGAAGAAGCCGCGCAGCGACAGAAATGTCGCCGCGCCTTCCAAAACCTTTGCGGATGCCGCCTTGAGACACCTATCATAGATGAGACTAACCCGTACGGTAAAGTTACCGCAGAACGGGAAAGAATCATTAAAAATCAACTGCTAGAAGAACTGGACAAGATCATCTTCTCCGCCTCCAGCAGTAATAGCAAAGCGCCCACGTTTAAGTCGTGGACATACTCCGGTGGAATCATCAGAGTGGTCTGCGATGACGACGGGACGCTAGAGTGGCTGAAAAAAGCCACAAAAAACCTCAAGCCGTGGGAGGAGGCATCACTGGCGATCGTTAGTGTGGATAGGCTCCCTAAGCTGACCAAAGCCTCGCTCTGGATCCCGGAGGACGTCCACAAGACGGTGGCAAGGTGGTGCACTTTCCATCATGAGGTAAAAGTGAACCCAGAAGGACACCTCTTTGTCTTCGGAATCGGATACGAGGATATGGCTGTCCTCAAGAAGAAGTCGATGAGGATGAGCGTTCACCTCATTGACTATCAAGGTAACGAGGAAGGAAGCAGGGGGCACCTCTGAAGACTCGAGGTCCTTGGTAGTCGAGCCACCTAAAGTGGATATTGACCCCAAGGCCACCATGGGTCCCGAAAAGGACGTCGAAACAGTCGATGACCTGACGGAGGAGGCACCCGAATACAGCGAGGTCGTCTCTCCCCTAGCGGAGGAGCAGATGGACCTCTAAAGCGAACCCAACTCCACGCAACCTACTCATGGGCAAGGACGTTGGAGAAAAGGTAAATATCATACAATGCAACCTCCAACACAAAAAGGCGGCTACGGCAACACTATGTCGCCACCTTGATGTATTGGAGGATGCAATAGCTTTGATCCAGGAGCCCTGGATAATGAAGACCAAAATTACTGGTTTCAGTAGCCTAACGGGTCAAATTTTTAGCCCACCAAGCAATCAGCAACCTAGGACAGCTGTTTACGTCCCAAGGAAATACAGAGTCTCTCAGATGGCACAATTCTGCACCTCAGACCTTACTGCGGTTAAAGTGGAATTTCCAGATGGAAGAGGCAAATATACGGCGTTGGTACTCGCATCGGTGTACTTACCTTCAGATGCAGCCACCCTACCACCGACTAAAGAGATGGAGGTACTAGTGGATCACTGCCTCAACCAGAGAGTGGAGCTGATATTGGGTTGCGACTCAAACTCACACCACTTGAGCTGGGGCAGCAAGGATATCAACGCCCGAGGTGAGTCTTTATGAATATATAATTGAGAAAGATCTAACAATCTTAAACAGAGGCACGGAGCCGACATTTATTAACGCCCGTAGCCAACCATTAATAGATATTACGCTGGCGACAGCCAAAATATCAAACAAAATTCAGGACTGTGTCAGATCATATTTCTATGTCAGACCACCGCTGGCTGACCTATACGGTAAGCCAGGATCTTAGGACCACTGTAAAATCCCGCGACCCGAAGAGGACGGATGTAGCTCTCTACAATCGACTCTTAATAGGTGCTCTGCGGGAAACAGAGGTCCTGACTCCCAGCAATAATGAGGAACTGGAAAGGTACACAGTATCTATCCAAAACAAAATAGACATTGCCTATAAGGAATCCTGTCCGATGAGGATGGTTCAGACAGGTGGCACGACCAATACCTGGTGGTGCCCTGAACTGGAACACCTCAGAAGAAAGAACGACCTTTAACAAAGGAAAAACGAACAAAACTCAAAGAGGACTGGGGAATATATAAAGCCAACCTCAAAGAGTTCAAAAAAGTCTGCAAACAAAAGCAAAGAGAAGCCTGGAGAGCCTATTGTGAGGCAGTCGAAGACTTTCCACAAATTTCTAGGCTACAGAAGGCACTCTCAAACGACCACCATAAGAGTATCGGCATCCTGACAAGGGAAAATGGCGACAAGGCAGCCAACCTTCAAGAGAGCGCTGAGATTCTTATGGAAACTTACTTCCCAGGTTCTGTCTTTCCTGGAACGTCAAACTGGACGGAAGTATCAACAACACCCTCACAATACGACTGGCAATCTGCTAGTGCACTAATTGATGAGGACAAGATAAGGTGGGCCATATCGGGCTTTTCCCCCTTCAAATCACCAGGACCAGACGGAATAAGACCAGCCCTACTTCAATGGGGAATGGATATTCTTATGCCGCACCTGGTTGGAATTTTCAGAGCCTCTTTAGCTCTGAGGTATATTTCCAGTAAGTGGAGAGAAGTACGAGTGATATTTATACCCAAACCAGGTAGGATGGACTACACCTTACCAAAAGCATTCCGACCAATTAGTCTCACATCGTTCTTTTTAAAAACAATGGAGATGTCATGCGAGCGGTATATAAGAGATGAAGTGCTAGTTCACAACCCACTTCATCCAAATCAGCATGCATATACTCCGGGAAGGTCCACTGATTCGGCCCTTCACCAAGTGGTTGGCAGAATCGAAAGATCATTGGACAACAAAGAATCCACCCTGGGTATATTCATAGATATCGAGGGAGCGTTTGATAAAACAACCTTTCCAACAATTACCCAACAACTCTACTCCAGGAATGTACCTCTGGTAGTAGGAGAATGGATACTCAAGATGCTCTCTAGTAGAGCAATAAGTATCACTGTAGAAGACATCACAGTAAGAGGACTGGTCATGAGGGGATGTCCACAAGGAGGAGTCTTATCACCCCTTCTGTGGAACATAGTCCTAGACACCCTGATTAATCACCTCAACAACAATGGATTCTACACAATTGCATACGCAGATGACATAGTTATCTTGAGCGCAGGATGGACTTGAATTAATTGAAAAATGGTGTAAGGAACACTCACTGTCGATCAATTCCAGAAAGACTGAGATGGTCCTTTTCACCAGGAAAAGAAGTTGATCGGGTATGAAACCTCCCGAAATCTTCAAAATCAAACTAAACTTTTCGGAAGAGGTGAAATACCTTGGTATTACCCTCGACAGGAAACTAACATGGAACTCTCATCTACACAGCAGAGCAGAAAGAGCATATGTGGCATATGAGCAGTGTCGGAGGACAGTGGGACGCACATGGGGTCTGTCGCCCCGTGTGGTCACATGGATCTACACTGCAATAATAAGACCCATGTTAACGTATGGAGCAATTGCATGGGGACCGAAGGTTCCACAAGCAACGGCCATCCAAAAATTATATTAAATACAGCGAATGGCTTGTTTAAACATCACAGGAGCCATGAGAACAACACCAACCGCAGCAATGGAACTAATTACTGGTCTGACCCCTCTGGACCTACAAGTCAAGTAGGTTGCGTTAATGGCCATGGTACGATTGCGCACGGCTGGTGTAAACCCCGAAGTAGGAATGGCCAATTGAGGTTGAGCCTAAGGCAGGAAGCGCTCACTGCGCTACCTCTGCTGCAGGTAGCCAACGATGCAATTGAACCCAGGTTTTTGTTTAACAAACCCTACAAAATTCAAATAAAACAGAACACAGAGCCAGATGCTGCGAATGCAATACGCATATATACAGATGGTTCAAAAATGAAAGAAGGCTCAGGCTGTGGAGTTCACTCGAGAGCACTAAGCCTCAAGATTAAGTGGGGAATGGGAAACAACACCAGCGTGGTTCAAACAGAACTGGCTGGTATCTCAATTGCCACAAAAGAACTAACCAGAAGAGGAATTTCTGGCAAAAACATAATAATCTGCACTGATAGTAGACAAGCCCTATTAGCCTTGAACAGACAACGTGTTATATCGAGACTAGTACTAGAGTGCCACCAAGATTTAGCTGACGTCTCGGCAGATAACAACATCATCCTGAGGTGGGTTAAAGGGCACGACAGGAGTAAAGGAAATCGCATTGCTGATTCTTTAGCCAGGGAAGGCGCTGGAATAAAAATTCTAGGACCCAGTGACACCTACGGCCTAACGACTTCGACAATTTCGGAACTAGCCAAACGTTACACCCATGCTCAATCCCTTAAGAGATGGGATGGAATCAAAGGATGCAGTTTTGCCAGGATCACCCTGGGCGACCCTGGGAAGCTGGCGCCGAAGAAATATTTGGCGATGACCAGGAAAAACCTACGTTTAACAGTAGGATTTCTGACTGGTCACTGTCAACTAAGTAAACACCTCCATACTATGGGGCTAGTGGACACACCTCTATGCAGAATGTGTGAACAGGAAGATGAAACTGTCAGGCATGTCTTATGCGAGTGTCCGGAGTTATCGTCAATAAGAGAGTGTGTGTTCGGTGAGTCTTGGCCTACACCTGCCGATATAAAGGAGATGTCTCCCAGTGACCTGTCCACCTTCCTGAAAAGGACAGGATGGACAATGACCTAGAAGGACAACTCCTCGGGAGGATGTACAATGGGTCACATGTGGCCTAAGTGCTGTGAGCCTATACACTCACCCTCCCTACTCTACAGATACAGATACTAACCCGTGGCGCCCTCTATTTGCACGGGTGGTGCCACCTTGAGAGTCCCGTCAGTATCTCTAACACAAATCAGATGGTTGTGAACTTTGCTAACAGCCGAAAAAGAAGATTCCTGTAATTTTACAGTTTTTGGCGGCTTATTCAAAATTACTGTAATTTTCCTTTTGTTGCAAAATGACATTTATGGTCCATTTTTTGATATTGAATTTAAAGTAATTTAACATTAGATTTATACGAGGATTTATATTACAATAATAACAATCAAACAGTCAAGTAAAATTAAATGAAATGTCAAAAATGGACCACATAACGCCTGAAGTGAGAGAAATAAAGCAATAATCATCAATTTTATGTATTTTATTGAATAAAAAAAGTATGTACAATAAATGGAACGCTGTTTCACATATTTCAATGACATACATGAAGAAAAATAGATGTTAGGAATTCAACAACAATGCTGGGAAGTTCCAAAGCTGTATGGAAGAGTAACTATTTCTTTTACTTTTCAATTTAATCAAACATGTTTTTTTTATAAAGATAGAGCTTACCGGGTGCACCTCACATTAAAGTCTTACAAAACATATTCTCGACATTGTCTCTTGGAATAAAAATCCTACTATAAACAATAAAAACCAACTACGAATACTCAACACACACACAAATAAGCAAAATAGTTTTTAAAAACGAAAACTACACAATACACGTCAGGCAGTTGTCAGGTTAGGATCATAGATAACAAGTTTGGATGTCAGCGCTGATAATATATGTGGAAGAATCTTCAACTATCACTAACGGCGTTACAGTTCTCATTAAATTAGAAATTTAGTACTGACGGGACTCTCTATGTGGCAGCACCCTCGCGCCTTCAGAGATCCCCTACCCTGATGTATACCTTGCGTTGTCATGGAAATGAGAAAAACATAAACTAATTTGTATTTTGATGGAAGTTCAACCTCATTGAGTTCTGTGAATGTCGATAGTATTAATTTAAATACCATTTCTTAAGATTTGAAAAATCGAAATATTAATATTTCAAACAATACCAACGGCACTTTCCATTTTAATTTATAAATTTGACATTGTTAAATATTGTTCGAATAAAAGATTTTGACGTTACAAACTACTCCTGTCAGATCAATAATAAAAAAAATTGTCATTTAGACCATAGATTTAGACTTCGTTTCTCGAGTTGTTGATGTTGCCACGGTAACTTTAAAACACGCGCGTTTTTTGAAAGTTCGATTTAAACACGCTGGGGCGTGCTTTAAATAGGTAAAATGGTTCACCAATAAAAAAGAATTACTTATTTACTTTTTCTTTATTTTTTTTTCATATATACCTATGATAATAATTCAAGCTCTTCTTCAAGTGATGAACTACTTTTAGTTCATTTTTATCAAAGACATCACTGCCCAAACAGCACTGTATGTATTGAATACGTATAGTTTGGCAAGTTTATCTGTAGCTACGGGGCGTCGGTGAGAGGCGAGGAAAAACATGGCGTATATCTGTCAAACGTACAAATGGCGTACGGTACCTATTTTACCAAGTAAAACTGAAATTACAAAGGTAACTGACAATAGAAACGCCACTGGATAAATCAATATCAGTCAATTGACGAAGTGAGAGGGAAGAACATACGCACGCGCTAGCCAATAAGAAGTCAGCTGGTCCATAAAAATCACCAATTATGTAATTCGAGTGTGTGGTCATTATGGTTTTCGTACAACGCTGCCAGAGCTTCAAAAAGCCCATAACAAATTTGAAAAAGTGTTCTCTTTTAATATTCATGAATTGGAAAATAATGTTAATAGAATAAATCCAAGGAAACAAGCACATTATAAAATTAACGTTCAATCATATTTTTAATATTGTTAATAATAAAAAGACCCATTTATAATTATTATCACTACATAATCAGTACTTCAACATTTTTCATAGTTAAACGTGGCAATGTCGAATGGCTTCGACTGCATTCCTTTCACGGTTTCAGATAAACTTGCCAAAGTATACATATTAGGTCTTATATACGTCCTGTACGTACATTACCTAAAATGTAAGTATTTAGTACGTACATTGTGATTCATAAACGGTACGTACTTTTGGGCACGTACCATGTACGTACTCAATATGTATCGGCAGTACATATTTTCTGATACGTATTATGTATGTATCTAATACATATCGAATAGAAGGTTAAAGGTTGCATGAACGCATGCTCAGCGTTCAAAACAACATGTAGTTACTGCGCATCCTTGCAGCCCTGTGATGGGTAGAAGTAGGTATATTATCTATAGGGTAGAACGCTAGGACCTTGGACGAACAATAATTCGTCCAATATGGTAACCAGATGTAGACGGTATCGTCGCGTTCGCGCTTTTTTTAGTTTGGAGTGCAATAAAAATAAATATTTGGCGGTTTTTATCTCAATATTCCACCCATTTCACCCACGATCACACAGACAACTTGTGCCAGCCACTTTTGTTGTTTGTACACCAAGACCAGGATAAATAGTTGGTAAGTTATTGACTATTTTCTATTACTTTATTCAATTTATATTTATTAAAGTAACAGTTAAACTAGTTTCAAGTAATATTAGGTACTTATTTTAATACTAGTTTCATTATAGTTTGTAGTTTTGGGATCTTGTAAGCAGTATTTTTTTACAACCTGTTTATTTGCTGTTTATAAAGATAAGTATACCCACCCACCTATTATTTATTAGTTCATTATACTACTAGTGAGATGTCTTATAAAGTTAGTAAATATTATAAAAAAGCAACTAAAGAATCTCATAGATTGTTAGTAATAATCGAAAACAGTTGGTTGAATATTTAAATCTGCCTTTTTGTCGTAATTTTTCTGTATCGTCCGATAATTTTAATAATGTCACAGAAACTTATTCACTTAAACGTATTTATTTTAGCTATTTTTCATTATCTTTTTAAGGTGCTGCTGTGAAATCTGGAAAATGCAGAGAAAATACGGAGACGGAGCAAGAAATTGCTAGGTGGTTAAGAAGGGCACCGGCCAGGGCAAAAAGGTTCAATGTACCAAATAGTAATAAAGAAAATAGTAAAAATTTGTATATTATTTCAAAATAAATTAATTTTCAAGCTGTTTTTGAAGTTTTATATTTTAATCTAATCTAGTTTGGGCACATTCTAATGTGTACTCTAATTTATAAGACTATACAGTTAGACCCACAATTAAGTGTCAAGGAAATTTTTTCGAATTCCTGCTACGACAGCAACGTTATTAACATTGTGACGGATAAACTCAAATTACAACAATATCGGCGTTGCTTAAAAGGAACTCAAGAAAAGCTCCTTGAAACTCAATTGTGAGCTGTCAGCTCTGTACATGTCTGGATGATACATGCCAAGTACGTACTTCCGGTACGTACTACTGGTACGTACCAAGTACGTACTACCAGTACGTACCAAGTACGTACTACCAGTACGTACCAAGTACGTACTACCAGTACGTACTAAGTAGGTACTACCGGTACGTACCATGTACGTACTTTGTACAGGAAAGTACGTACATAATACGTACCTTACATCTCATGAGTACGTATTGAATATGTATTATGTACGTACTTGTGCTGTCTGGGTGACATGATGTCAAAATTTTCCACCCGTTCGTACAACAAAAATTGCCAATCGATTTACAACGAATCACAAACGGAATGTCAGAGTTTGACATATTTCCAATAGATTGGAAATTCTTTCTACGAACAAACCTATTATGAACGTAGATAGTCGTTATGTCATCAGTCATTTTTGGTTGAGCGCGAATTTCAAACTAATGGCATTTTTATTCAGATAATTTCATCTTAATAGGTACTTTCAAGCAGCAAATATGTTGATTACAATCTCCTGGGTAGACAAAATTATGTTGTACAAGTTTTTGTTGAACTACTTTCCCTGAATTCTCAAAATATTTGAATTTGTCCATTATTGACATAGGTTTATAATAGCAAATTATTAACCACTAATAGAGAAATTCAACTTCTCACTTGGCTAGAAGAAGCAATAATTGTCAACCTTTACAGTTAGTAGTGGAAAAAATTGATTAATTTTAATGTCAGAAATGTTCCATGTAAAATATGTTTAAATATCAACCGTGCCCGCATCATAATATCATGTGATTAATACCAGAATATCTTTGGTAATGTAATACTGGCTCAGATTCCAGAATATGCAGTACGTGGTATTTCTGCTATTTATTCATTAACTGTGATTCACCGACTTGGTACACAGTTCCAAGAGAACAAAAACAAGCCCACATTTGATATAAATCAGTGTTGCCAATGTGTACAATTTATCATTAAAAACGTTGACATTTCATCATCAGCATTGAAAATACAAAGTAAGTGTTTAGTGCCGGATTTGCCCCGTAACAAGAGCAGCAAATGCTTATGGTTATGCTTGGTTGCTTGGTTATGCTTCACTCCCAACTGAAAATATAAAACTCGACTTCGCCTCGTTAAATCTTTTCTGAAATTAATTAACAGACTTTGGGAATATTAAAAATATAAATACAAATTTTTATAGAGAAATTTTCAAGATGATAAAAAGAATTTAAGAAAATTGTCCAGGAAATGATTGGAAACTTGGAAAATAGTTTTTTTTTAGATGAGAAAATGACTGAAAATCCAGTAGTCATAATCTAATTGAAAAAGCATACAAATCGCAATAATGTTGATATTATGATAAGTCCAAGCAGAACAATCTTAAATAAGTAATCTGGAAGAAAAGTAGTAGTAGCATAGGAAATATTCAAAAATGTGGACAAATTAAAAACACAAAAATACCTCATAACGCAAAACATTCAATTCACACAAAACTGGTACCTCAATGATAGTATATTATTCAACAAGCACATAATGATGGCTATTATTCACGAAGGTGCGAGTGACATAAACACCTGAGTGAATAATAGCTATTATATATGCGAATAGAATACTATATATTTTGTCCACGACTATGAATTACCTGTTTTTGTACCTATAACTTTTTTTAGCAAATTAAAATACTACATATAGTTTATTACATTTATAGAGCTTATTACTTCTTATGTTATTGAACAAATTATATATTTAATAAGTATTCAATTCACTGTCTGATTCACTCTCCTCCATATTAAACTTTCTAGTAATAACAAATGAAACACCAGTATAGTTATTGAAATTCTTGCAATTAGCAATAAATTGAAGATATATTTAAAACGTCACTTCTGCTTTTGACATACATCATACACACTAGACAAAAAAAACTGATAAAACGATCCACTCCTATAGATATACCTATACATTTTGATACTATTATATATAAAGTCATCATAGCCTAATGGTTTACGGCTCTGACATGGCTCTGACTTGGTAAAGCGCGGAATTTTAGGCATGGCTTCGAGTCCGGATCAAGGTGGAAATTTTTATTTAATATATTGTGTCGTTTGTATGAATAATCAACAGTAATTACACAAGTGGTGGTATATTTTTGATAATTTTAACTAAATGCAGGAATCTTTGATGCTATGGAAATCTCACGAGTGGACGAAGTCCACGAGTGGGATTTCCTAATAGCAATAAAGACGAGTGTTAATCTAGTTGAAATCATCACTAGTAATACCACTAGAGGTCAAATTATTTCCGGAAATTTTTTCGAGCTCATTAATATTTTGAAAATTATCCCGAGTCGAAGACTAGTTTGACAGTTATTAATGTCAAATTGCTAAAGGAAACAGTTTAGAATTTGAACAACACAAATGTACCCAATATCAATACAAACCTCGAGTGTATAAATTCGGCAGGACAATTTAATGAATGAGAAATTTGGAAACATATCAATGCAAACTTCATTTATGAAACATTAAAAATAAACACATTTTTATTTTAATGTTCAATTATTAAAAACGCAGTTATTGAAATTCATACTAGGAACAGTGATATTGATGAACAAATGAATAAGTGAAAAAACCACTAGTGTATTTGTCGCTGTAAAAGTTAAAGCTAACTTTTGCCGCTGTCAAAGTGACAATTGCACTGTGGCATATGCGATTTTTTATACATGAATTAAATTGTCAGTGTAATTTTGATGTTATTGGTCGATTTGAATTTTTCTCTCAATACGATTAGCTGACAGGATTGTTTAAAAAATAATCTTTTACATAATTGTGTCATGTGACCTTTTCATTATCCACACCTATTATTCACTGGTGAATAACGTTCGTCCTTATACTTGAAGAAGCACATGTAAAGTGTTAAAGTTTTCAAATAGTCCTTGACAATTAAGTTTTATAACAAAATCGTTGAAAACTGAAAATTTTGAATGCTTAGATATCTTTTGAGAAAACAATTAGGAGCAAACTTTTTTGTCTAGACAACTGAAAATTACACAAACATGTTTTCAAAATAAGAAATCGACTGGAACCATCAGTTTTTAAAAAAAAATTAAAAACCCCAAATATTTTTGTCAGCAAGCAAAAACGAACAGTTTAAAAGCAATGCTACATGTACATGTACATCTGGCAACGCTGTCGCCATCCAACATGAAGATCTCAACGATCGTATAGGCAACAAACCGAACCTAACTTTCATTCTTGTAGGTAGTTGCTTTTCTTGTTGTTCGTTGTGCGCGGTTGGAGAAAAAGGAAAATTCACTGCCCTTTTCGGTGACAGAACATGTGATTTGGTTCTTTGAAGTTCTAAAAAAGTGTTAGTTTCTTACCAGCGTTCGATAATATAAAAGAAGATGCGTGGAATTAGTGACAAATGTGGGATTTTTGTAGCAGTTTTGGTAATCGCTTGTTTTAGACAGGTACGAGTTATCAGTTATTATTAGTAGAAAATGTTAATATTCCAGTCATTATAAAGACATGTTTTTATAATTATTTCACGTTAAGTGGTGTTTGATTATATTTGGTATAAATAATGAAATA